>JAQIUQ010000072.1:65000-80336 GCA_030378365.1 Hybognathus amarus
ACCTGACGAGATGGTGTATTACCAAGACTAAGGTGATTTAAGAGAACTGGATCTCCAATACAATACACAACTGAACCATCCAACATTATAAGGACAGAAGTGGTTTACAAGTGCTTTAATTATGACTTCAATAATATCATCATAAACATTGAGTTTTTTTCAGTTTTACCATGTAATTCCATCATGTCATGCCATTTTAAGTGGAAAGTGACATCCACAAACTTAAAAACATGGTCAATAAAACTTTTAGACATATTGAAATGGCAAGCAGAAGAACCATTCAAAACTTTGGAAAGATTGACAGAACAGCCCTTTGAATCAGCCACATTTTAAAGACGTCATATACAGGCTTTGAAATGTATAAAATTAACTCACTCAACATGCAGTAGATGCTGCTTAGGGCTGCACAGTATTGAAGAAAAAGCGATATGCGTTAACTCATTAAATATTGCGATATTCGATACAGTAATGTTTAAAGTGTGTAAAACAAACTTAAATGATCTATTATGTAACCTACATACATGTTTCACATTCTTTTTGTGACAAGAAAACATCCCTACAGCTTCTGAAAGTGAACATCAGTGTTTTACTGTACACTGATATTAAAATAACACTTCTTAAGCTAAAGCACGGGGGTTCAGATTATCCTACATTAGGATTATTTAACAGAAACTGAATAATCAAATGTAAAAATAAAACACTGCTTATTTTTCACTGTATGAATTACATATATACAGTTATTTAGCAAACAGCAGTGAGTGATTTTCTTTTGTTCATGACCCCAGCTATTGCAAGCCGTCACGATATGCATATCGCGATATATACATTTGCAAAATAACCAAATTACAAGGGATGGTTTACCTCTGTTATTTCCAGAAAATATAAACAGAATTGTTAAGTCAAGTTTCAAAGCAGATTTACAGAGATAACAGGAAAATTATGCAACAAAGTTTGTTTGGGTTGTTCATCAGCTCTAGAAGAGTCTAGTGTCAATATAACTATCATTGTAAGTACATGAGCTCTCGTGTTTAGAGCTTACTAAAGCATGTATTCTTCTGTGCCGAGAATGACGGTGAGGCAGAAATTCAAACTCCACGGAAAGGGTCTTCAGTGGCCTTACACTTCTGCCATTCAGTCAGTGTGGCCAGTTTTCCTTTGGTTATATGTGCCTTAAATAAATAAAAATACTTTCCTTGATGTGAACGGTACAAGACTTGACTACTTTTCCTAAGTTTGCCTCCTGAACACACAATTTTTTTTTAACTTTTTTTGAAATTTTTCTACAATGTTAAGTGGGTGGAAACTGGGAAATAAAAAACTCCTTAATCTTGTATTAGGGTCAAAAATGGGCACTCATAGAAATGAATGGGGAAAACTGTAATTTAGAGCAGTGTTTCTCAACCAGCAGGTCGTTGTTCGTGAGCATCACAGTCCCGCCCACAGCCGGTGCCGGAAGTAAAAATTCAATACAATTTCTCCATTGACATTTGAGATATAAGCCATAAAAATGTAACCATACATGGTAGACTTTAAACCAGCTACGGCTGAACTAAGCGATTGTATATGCTCATATAAACGCCAAAAGTTCATGGGGCACTAACCTTGTTTTAAGATAAATGCCTTTTATTCGCGATGTATTGGATGAGTACTTCATTACCCACAATCCTGAACAATCCCACAATCCAACAGTGATGCATCTGATTGGTGGAAGTCGTGTCACTTGTCTGAAACCCCGCAAAGGTACTTTTTTTTTCTTTTTTCTTTTTTATTCAACAATCTTACAACAATCAACAATCCTCTTCCATTATATATATAAAAAATACAATGTGCAGTTTCCAATATTGCAGGTGTTTTAACATAAAACATAAACAAGACTTACATCACATTTTGCCAGGGGTAGTACAGATTTACAGAAATATATCAAATTGTTTACACACATTCACAGTTTTTGTTGCCTTTGATTAACCCTCTGATGGTCTTCAAAAAAAGTAATAATTCTGGTCTTCAGGGTCTACTGGACCCCAGACAATAACATTTAATTTTGTAACAGAATAGTATTTTTTTTAACAAATATAATTTTACTCTGTTTATTAATGTTTTTACTCAACATTTGTGTAGTTTTTGGAGGATTTTTTTATTTTTTTTTATTTCTATAAATAAATAAATAAATATTTAAATAGGATATTAACAAAACAAAACAAAAAAATGTGTTAAATGTGTTATGTTAAATAAACTTTATAAAAGACCCAGATTTATAACTTTTATTCCTGGGGATACCATGGATAATTTTACAAGGTTGAATGTAAGATTTTTGCCAAATTTTTGGAAAATACAGGTTAAAATTTGTAATAAGTCACTTTATCCACTAGATGGCTATAGAGCTCCACTAGGCCTATAAACTATTTGAATTACTGAAAGATATAGTTTCTAAAGTTGGATTCATATCTAAATATTATAAAATCACAATTATAACAAAAATAAAATACTTTTTGTCAAAGTTTAGCATTTGTTTTTGTACTGAAAAAACAACAGTTTTTCAATAATTACATTATGATTAGAATCAAACCTGAACATGTTACAAAGAGAAATGTTGGAGTTTTAAGATTTGATCATTTATTTCAACTGAACAGCTATAACAAATTAGCAAATAAAGCAGTAAAAATAAAATATTTGTAAAAAAAAAAGTAAATTGGGAAGAAAATCGAACAACTAACAATAATTTGGAACAATAGCAGTTGGTCTCATCTCTTTTATCTTTTTTATAGCCTTACAAATGTATTCCTGTGTGTGTGTGTGTGTGTGTGTGTGTGTGTGTGTGTGTGTGTGTGTGTGTGTGTGTGTGTGTGTGTGTGTGTGTGTGTGTGTGTGCGCACATTTTCAATGTGTCTCAGTGTTACCAATTTATTTTTGCGGTGGTTCTGCATTTTAGAGTATTTTATTTTACAAATGATAAGAGAACAGTTTTTATAGTCTGTATGTATTCCTGTATATTGTATTCCTCTATATGTGTGTGTTTGTGTGTGTGTGCATGTGTGTGAGCATGATAATTTTGAATTGTGGATGTTTTTTGCATTGTTGGAAGTGTGCCACTTCATTTCTGTCATTTCTGTCTGTGTTCTGCGTTATTTCTGATTTTGATGATGAATTTTGTCTATTTTGAGTCCAATGATAAATAAATATTTATTTATTAATTTATAGATATTTAAATAATATCATAAATCCTCCAAAAACTGCACAAATGTTGAGACAAAACATTAATAAATGGTAAAATAATATTTGTATATAAAAAAAACCTATTGTTCTGTTACAAAATTAAATGTTATTTTTTGTGGTTCAATGGACCCTGAAGACCACGAGTGTGACTATTTTGTCACGCCTACATAAAAACAGATAGAATTCCATTTTAATTTTTTTTGTAGATCTAGACAGTGTTGAGAGCTGTAGGAAGTTTCATACCATTTGGAAAAAGAGAACTTTTTTTTTTAAATTCAAGCAAAAGTAGTTTGCGGTCCAGCAGACCCCGAAGACCATCAGAGGGAGTAGTTCACTTAAAAAAAAAAAAAAAAACAAACAAAAAAAACTTTTAATTAAAAAAAAAAACTTAAAACTGATAATTTACTCACCCCCATGTCATCCAAGATGTCCATGTCTTTCTTTCTTCAGTCGAAAAGAAATTAAGGTTTTTGATGAAAACATTCCAGGATTTTCTCCATATAATGGACTTCAATGGGAACCAAACGGTTCAAGGTCCAAAACACAGTTTCAGTGCAAACTGTTCAAAGGGTTTAAACACCAGACGATGAATAAGGGTCTTATCAAGTGAAACGATCGCTCATTTAATAAATAAATAACAAAGTTTAAGTTTTATAAGCACAAATGCTCGCCTTGCTCTGTTCTGAACAATGTTTCTATGTGCAGTTTGTCAACATATAACATTAGACGTCGTCTTTTTGTCTAATTACTACCTAACATTAGTCGTTCGCGGTCAAAACACTGGTGTAAACAGTTTAATGTCGCGATATTCACTTACTGTTTATGGATAGAGCCTGAGCCAACCAACCCCGTGATGTCACATGTTAGAATACTCCAAAATGGCGGCGCCCTGGTGGCGAAAGATATAAAGTTTTTTCTTTTTTTCTTTTAAATGTTTACATTTATCATGTTTCTTATTTAATTGTTGATTATATTGGAAATCCGCGGCAAAAATAAACCAGCCGTATTTCTAAGTCGGTCGCAAAATGACCACCAGGTGGTGCAAAGGGACATTTAGCGAAAGAAAAACGTAATTATATAAAAGTAGCCTACATTTTAAATAGAAAATTGCTTTAAATATAATCTAAACTTTTATAGCAGAACATTTTATTAATCAAAAGTTAAAATAGGCCTATCTTGCAGTCAGTGAAAATAAATTGGGTGCTTTCAATGCTATTGAGGAATGAGAAGACTGAATCAATCTTTTTGGTTTAGTTTCATTTTGAATTGTTCTGTTTACAAGTTGACATTTCAATATAGGCCTAGATAAACGTTTCAGGTCTGTGGAGTAGGATATACTTAGGCTATACGCTGAGTTTATATTTATGACACGGCGCCTGCATGTCGTGATTATCTATAATTGTATGCTTTTACTTCTTATGTATCAAATCCAGGCAATTGGTTGATGAAACATTGATTAAAATCAAGATAAAATCGAAAGGAAAACGAAATTCACTTTAAATAAAGGCTTTGCTTTTCTGTTTGAGGTCTGTGGAAGTTTTAAATCCGTCTTTTAGTGCCGCTTCAGAGCGCTCACGTCCGAATAACGGAGAACTGTCACGTCTGTAACATTGTTTTTTCCTCATAAATGCGAACACTAAAAATAAAATAAAATGAATATTTTATGTTCAGCTCAAATAAAATCATCTTTTAAAACTGTAAAAAGGTGTATTTTTTCATGTAAAGTAGGCTTACACTCACAATAGGCTAACGACAAAACGTTTTCTCGCTCGTTTGAGTGAACAGTCAGTGGAGAAAGTTTGGGCGTTTCACCGTGAGTTAAGACTTGGCCGAGTGGTAGAACTCATGGTTAGTACATTACAGTGACATGGGTTTGAAGCCCGATCAAACATGGTCTATTGTAGTTACATTTTATATTTAGGTATTAATGCAGAAAGATTTGTCTAGTTCTAAAACTCTGTTACACCATTTAGTTTTTTTGCTTATATTTATAAAAAAAAATGACCATGCATTTCCATTTTACACTAAGGAAGGAACAAATAGTATCCAACAGATTGACTTCTTATAAAAAAAAATATATATATATATATATATATATATATATATATATATATATATATATATATATATATATATTCTTAAACCAGATTTTATTCTGGCATGTTGAATTATTCATATAACAAAAAGTTTTTATAATTGTCCGGACCTCTGGAAGAAAATATAGAGATCAGACCTCTTGGAACTTTAATTGAATACATAGCGTTGGTATAGCATACTGAATTTACAGCCCCACAAATTTATTAGGGCCTACTGAAAAGAATGTATCGAATCGCAATTTCGCAAAGTAGCCTATAGTCTAATGTTAAGAATTCAATTCAATCAACTTTATTAATCCCACAAGGTCAATTCGTTTTAGCAGAATGTAAGCCCTGTCTGTGTGTGTGTGTGTGTGTGTGTTATGTTTATCCGTTGTGTGTGTGCGTCACACGTTAAATGTTTTAGAATGTAACACAACATTCAAATGCAAATATGCGCCATCCCCCACTTGAAACGGCCGTGTGTCCACAGTCCACCAAAGCGTTTTTCCACACGTCACGAGCGTACTCAAAGCAGCTCCTGAGATTAGGCTGGCGTTTTTAGTATGTCGTTTTTTCTTCAAATAATTCAAGAACAATATAGCCCAGAGGTACTCAACAGGCGGCCCGCGGGCCGCATCCGGCCCGTCGGCATTCATTTTATGGCCCGCGCCATGCAAAAGATGAATGCACTTTTTTGAGCTCAAAGGTTGTTGTTTTTTTGAGGCACAAATTATTAGCCTATGTAGGCAGCAGAGGCGCAGGTTTGATTTTGAAATTGGTGGGGACGGGTTCAGATTCGATTTCGAATTCGAAAGCTCTCAGATTGATTCGATTCGATTTTCGATTCCTGATCTGATTCTCTATTTCAACTATAATGAATATAGATGTAAAACAAATCCTATATTTATAAAAAAAGAACAGTGCACACAAGTTTACTAGTGGTTAATTGATACAAAGAAATTAAGGCCACAAACCTGTATATAAAACTAAAATTAAATTAAATTGAAAAAAGTAGCACAAATAAATACAATATTATAAAGACACAAATAAAATAACACTGGATAGTCTTTTTAGTCCAGACTGAATTAAATACATGGGCTATTAATTCGGATTGCTTACAATTAATGCTATATTATGTTGCTATGACAACTGAATTAATGACAGACACATATGGCTGCGTTCACTTTAAGAACTAGAGCACTGATCCATTACGGTCTCATTGTAACGTTAGCCTACTGTCTGTCTGTCACGCGTTTATGCTAATTTAAGACGTAACCGACTATCTTTACGAGGTTACTCACCTAGACCAGAGTTTTGAAATAATTTTGCGTGTTTTTAACTGTTAAAGCGATATAATCCAGGGATAAAACTTTTGTTTCTGGCGAGCTGTTTGTGAGGCGGATTTAGGCTTTACTGGATGTGACACAGACTCTGAGAGTGCGCGAGGGCGGGATGGTTAACATTGCTTGAATGTTTATCTTAAAAAGACGTGAAAATGTTAAACGTTAGTTACGATTATAGGTTAGGCGATGCAATACTGGCCCGATTGAGCAAGTGAATATTCCATCATGTCCGGACTCCTAAACGCGAGTGTGTATCGACACCTGCGGAAGCGCTTGCCTAGTGCAGAGAGAGAGAAGACGCAGCACCACGAGCCCTTAATATGGAAAAAAATCATTTCGTGGCCATTGAGAATCGATTTTGAATCGACCGCATTTTAAAAAACGCTTAATGGAAAAATCTATCTTTTTCCCAGCCCTAATCAATTTATAAATGTTTTAAGTTTTGATTGAAATTATTGCAAGGGATATATCAGTGTCACTGGATATTGGTAGGGACACGTCCCTAGCGTCCCTACTAAATTCTACGCCCCTGGTAGGCAGGCTATACCGCGGACGCTTTGGATAATCCGATTTATTCATAAAAAAATAATCATTGTCTTTGTGATGTGTGTGGAATGTTTAAAGGGACTTATTCGCTAAATGGAATGAATAGAGTCTCCGCAACAGCGATTGAAGAGCGCGCGCGTCCGAGTGGAGACTGCGCGAGCCATGCAGCTGACAGCAGCGGCAACACGCGCTCAGCTTGATTTCAAAAACATTTTAGAGCTAGATCTCTTATTTAAGAGAGCGAACTAAATTAATGCTCTTCTAGTTAACTGGAGATGTTTTACATGCCTCAATGTTTCCAAAAGTGTGCCGGGTACAAAATGACTTGACAAAATCGCCGTCTTGTTTTTAACAGCTGATTCGGGTGACGTTAGAGTTGATCCGCGCATCTCTACTCCTATTAACAGCATGAAAAACAAAACTTGTAGATTCAAATTGTCAATGGGTTATAAACAGAAAGTAAGCAAAAAGCGCTCCGATTACAATGACGAGCTGTCATCACGTCAACGAGTTCACAGCACTCTTGCAAAATCTCCAGTTACTGCAGTTTAGTTCGAAACGGGGCACGGCTCGCATGACAAATGCATCATGTGAAAACAGCTATTAAGCGAATTCTGACTAACTTACAGTGTACTAGGCTAATAGTGGGCCTAGTATTAGTAGGAGACTATGATTAATAACTTTGTTAAGCCACTCTGAGTATAAAAACATGTCATTTAAATGTCATTATTTTTATTTATTTATTTATGTTCCAGTATTACTTTAAATTGGACAAGCAAGACTTACCTTGCAGGGAGGTTTTTAATGTATGAGTATTTTTATTATTATTATTATTATTATTTTTTGCGTTAATATTGCTAGAAAACTGTTAATCCACTTTATTGTTCCAGATTTTTTTATTGTCATGTTCAGTATGAGCTTACTTTAAATAGGACAAAGACTATAACAAGACTTACCTAACACTATAGGTAATAAACTGCATTTCTAAAAAAGTAAAAACTGTAAATATTGTCATAAATAAAGTCTTGTTACGATGCAAGTTGTAATGTGTGGCCCTTCACATTTTATGTGGTTTAAATGCGGCCCCCTTGGCATCTGAACTTGAGTACCCCTGATATAGCCTATGGTTTATTTTTGTAAAACTTTAAAACTGGCCTTAATTACTTTTCTTGACGATTCCTCTGGTAGCTTTTGTTTAAAGGCCAGGCATGTGATTGGCCAAGGACAAAAAAGCAGGAAAATATACCGAGCCGCTTCTCCGGATGTCCGCGGGTGTTCCCCGGGTGTTCGCGCTCAGAACAGCGCATCAGCAGTGAATGACGTTTAACCGGCAAGGCTTTAAAGCACATGCAAATAATGAACTTTTGTGAACTCACTGAACTGATTTGGCCGTTCCTCTGCGTTAATATTTTATGTGAGTATTTGTCGCGTTGTACACTAATGCTGTTGAGACGGAGGCGTCAGAACTCCAACTAATAGAATGCACGATATGCAGTCAGCAGCTTGCTTGGAGCAAGGATCATAGCGCAAATTTGAACTATATCGATATATCGCCCAGCCCTACTGGGGACCTAACGGTGATGTTCTTGTAAACTGACAACGATAACACAGTAGCGCGAGAGCGACTGAGGTACGAAATTGAGCAGGTGAACAAGCTGAACGCAAGCACGTCCTTGTTGATACTTGGAAAGGAAGGAAGAATCTGTACTGCACGTCAGCCAGTTATGTCCTTATATCATCTCCTTTTCACTCCGGCAGCCAACCCAGCCGACACCCGTCCCCCTCCCCCTTTTATTTTTTTTACAGATCTGCATGATTCACGTAGGAACTGGTTACCGGATGCGCTCGGGAAGAAATATCTGTAAAAAAATACTCTAGATAAATAAGACATTGATGTCTAACATGCCAGATGGTAACTAAATAACATTAACGGGTTATTTTACATTTAGCAAAACATGATTTTCGGGTTTTACCACTTTAGTGTCAGAATATCCACGAAAAAATCCAACTTTAAAACAAACAAAAGAACGCAACCTTAGACAAAAAACAAAGACAAATACCCCACGGAAAACAAAATCCTTCAAATTTGCATGGTAGCCTACATTGTACCGTATTACTTTAAGTAATCTACAGTGTATTAAAATATCAGAAACATAAATATTTTTGACATAAATGGAAGATTTGAAATGGGTCTGTAATTTGCTAAGTTATTTGAATCTAATTGCGGTTTCTTAATGAGAGGTTTTATTACTGCCAGCTTGAATATTTTTGGAACATGACCTAAAGATAAAGACGAGTTAATAATATTGAGGAGAGGCTCTTCCACTACAGGTAACACTTCTTTCAGTAGTTTAGTGGGTATTGGATCTAATAAACATGTTCAGGCCCGGATTAAGAGGACTTTGGGCCCTGGGGCTATAGCAACACCAAGGGCCCCCTTTCATCTGATTGCCACTCCACAGTCTTTTACCACAATAAATATATATTTTTATTTTTTTATTGTTATTTCTTCTGCTGAACACAAAAGAAGATATTTTAAAGAATGTTGGTAACCAGACAGTTGATGTCACCCATTGACTTACATAAGAAAAAAATATTTTAAGTCAATGACTACCATAAACTGTCTGGTTACTAACACTATATAAAATATCTACTTTTCTGTTCAGCATAAGAAAGAAATTCTTTAGTTTGAACAACATTGGGGTGACAGAATTTTTATTTTTTGGATGAACTTTCCTTTTACATTTCCTTTTCTGTCTTACAGTAAATAGTCCTTTTTTCTAGCTTTAGCAGAGTTGCATTCCAGGGACATCCGTGTTAGATGGTTCAGTCTTTCTTGTACCATTATTGACCGCAATTGAGATTTAATGAAAGATAATTTTGAATCTGTAAAAAAAAAAACATTTACACTGCATTTACAATTACATAAATTATATGATTGTTATTTTATTTAATAATTAAATATAAAATGATATCTACTTTTTCATTGAAGGGTAGGCTACTTTATGAAACCAAAACTAACAGTAGGTGGCGGCAATTCTGTCTTAATAAGCGAGTCATTCATTCAACCGATTTGTTCAAACAGCTGTTTGATTCATCGACGAAGCAAACGAGGAGTCATTTAAAAGGAAACCATTCGTTCAAACGCGGATTCAGTAACGAATCTCCACTATCAGTTTCAGAGATTATTTCTGCTGTGGTTTCATTTTGGGATTTTCAGTCGGCAAAGTGACGATAAACTAAAACGTAACTCTAAATGTTAACTTAATGGCCTTGGATATTAGACCTTGATGTTCGTCAAAAAAAAAAAAAAAAAAACAGTAATTCTGCCGGTGTTTTTCACCACGAGTGAGTGGTGGGAGAAAAAACACTGACATTCTGGATTCAGGCTGCAATAAATCATCGACGACTAGCCCCTATAAACATTTAAAAACGACTCCACGAGAAACAATTACCATCCAAATAGTGCTTAACTCATTAACTTCTGCTGCTTCTCTTGCTTACCTCGACGTGCACGCGATCGGTGACGACGCAGGAGCGTGAAGATAACGGGCTGCTGCCGCTGCACTCTTCCACGGACACGGATGAAAGTGAACCAAAGTATTTCGTTAGTTTAGGAATTTTTGCATCCCTTTTCTGGCGCAAATTGTAGAGTTATTTTGATTCAGCGGTGAATTATGACAGTCAGGCACATTTTCCAATAACTTCTTGTTGTTTTATTATACACAAATCAACCACCTATGATTTGACAATCTCATTTTCTCCAGCCAATCACGGGCCCCCTAATCCCGCGGGCCTGGGGCTTCAGCCCCGCCTAGCCCTTATGTTAATCCGGCCCTGAACATGTTGTTGGTTTAGATGCAATGATAAGTTTATTTAGCTCTTCCTGTCCTATCGTTGTAAAGCGGTGTAGTTGTTCTAGAGGAGCCATAATTGAGGTTGAATCATAAGACACCATAGAGGATTGTACATTTATAATTGTGTTTTGGATGCTTTCTATTTTCTCATTGAAGTAATTCATAAAATCATTACTACTAAACTTAGACCCCGAAGCCATTTGTTTTGACAATAATGGCTGGCTGATGATGTTATTGGCTGGCTAGCCGGCTCAGCCAAAACCTAAATGGCTGCTGCAGCCGCCAAACTTTTCATAGCTGCAAACGGCTGAAGCTGCCACTTCATGTCTACAGATGTCTATGTTATACTGATTTACTAGATCTCAATATTTTCAAGCAATGCATGGCTTACACTATATTTTTACAAAATGCAATACAATGTAATAAAGAAATGCAATACAATTACTTATAAGAACGGTTGCACAAAACACCTAAAGTGAAGATTTAGAACTAGCCTATTTGAGCTTTTTGGTAATATTAGCTATAGTGCTAGGCGGATTCAATAGCCACTGTAACGTTAGTGAATAATGTCCCTGCTGCTGTGTAAGAATGCACACTTGTCAAACTTCACAGAGTAACATTATGCATATATTTATGACATGTACAGTAATTCGCTGTTCAACTTTATAGTTGAGCCGAGACACTACGGATAAATAGGGTAAGATTTTTAACTAGCAGATATCACCATGAAACTTTCCCAGTTGATTACTTACATTAAGATGAGAAAAAGAAAATGTATCACAAGTTTTCTTTAATTTTATGTTGAAATATGCAAATTAGGCAATATATAATTTAATATGTGCCAATTTGCATATATTTAAAAAAACTAAATCTGAGTATTGGATAAAGCCAGGTTAAAAATGTTTTTTTTTCATTGTGTTCACATATTAGATGGGAAAAAAATACAGAGGGATTTATGGATATCTACTTTTGTTATCCTGTAAATCAGAATATAATGATTTCCGCCATGTTTTTATTTTTTTAATAAAATGTCAGGCTACAAATAATATAGCCTATTTACAAATCCCTCTGTAAATGTCTTCCTAAAATAACTAAAATAGTTCCTAAAATAACTATTTTAGTTATTCTTCCTAGAATAACTAAAATAACCAAAATGTATATTTTGGATTTTTTTTAGACAAAAAAACTAGACAAAAAAAAAACAATGTTTTTGCCTGCCGTCACCGTGTCTCGCCTTATAGTGTTATCAGTATTATTTTGGACAAAGTTTTGCACACTTCAATGTACACTAAGCATGCATTGTGAATTACAAATGTAGAAACGGGGTTGTTACTGCAGTAATATCACGTTCAGTGCTATAAATCTCTCCGTTCCAGAATATTTTTTAACATCATAACATCAATCTTTGATTCAGGTGTTTGTGCAACCAGAAAGTATGTGAGAAGTGCGATCTAAATTACCTATCGTGCTTCGTTCCGCCATTTCACCTCAACTTCAAGTGCGAGGGAAAAAAAACAACAAAAAAAACATAGCTTCTGTATGGAAAATGAGCAATTTTAATTGGTCGTCAATTCACTGAGTCTGTCTGCGTATCGTAGCAACGAGCACAAGACTGTGCTGTTGTGAATCCAGTGGGAAAATAGATCTCGTGTATTCTATTGTTTATATATTTCGTGTGTCTATGTGATTGAAATATTATTTGATGCAAATAATTTTAGCTGGCTCAGCCAAACTTTATTAGCTGGCGGCTCAATTTGGCTTACGAGATTAATGGCTGGCGGCGGCTGATATTCTAAATGGCGCAAATGGCGGCGCCTGGCGGCGGCTTCGGGGTCTAACTAAACTGTAATGGTATATTTCGCTCTGGTGATGTCTGTTTATTTGTTAGTCTAGCCACGGTGTTAAATAAAAACCTTGGATTATTTTGGTTATTTTCTATTAGTTTGCGGAGATGCTCAGCCCTGGCTATTTTTAGAGCCTTTTTATAACGTGACATACTGTCTTTCCACGCTATTCTAAAGACCTCTAAATTAGTTTGTTTCCATTTACGCTCTAAGATACGAGTTTCTCTCTTGATAGCATGCGTAGCACTGTTGTACCAGGGTGCTTTAGTTTTCTCTCTAACCTTTTTTATTCTAATTGGTGCAACAATATCTAATGTACTAGTGAAAATGGTGCTCAAACTGCTAGTCATTTCCTCTAATTCATCTGTTTGTTTGGGTTCACTGAGCAGCTTAGATAGATCAGGTAAGCTATTTGAGAATCTATCTATAGTGGTTGGAAGGATTGTTCTGCCTGGTCTATAACGTGGCACAACATGACATATTTCAGCAGTACGTATTATGCAAGTCACCATGTAATGATCAGTGACATCATCGCTTTGCAGTATAATATCTATATCAGTTGGATTGGTTCCATATGATATAATTAAATCTAGTGTATGATTTAGACGATGAGTGGGACCACTGACGTTTTGTTTGACCCCAAAGGAGTTTAATAAGTAAACGCAGCCCCTAAAGCATCATTTGTATTATCTACGTGTATGTTAAAATCTCCAACAATTATTGCTTTATCGACATTCACCAATAGATCCGAGAAAGTCTGCAAACTCCTTTAGGAATTCAGCATATGGCCCTGGAGGTCTATATACAGTGGCCAAGGCTAGAGATAATATGGATTTCTTTCTTACATCTAAGAGCGTAACATTTAGCACAAGTACTTCAAATGAATTAAACCTGTGACCTGTTTTCTGAGTAACATTAAACATATCTTTATAGATTGTTGCAACACCGCCGCCACGGCCGATCAGACGAGGCTCATGCTTATAACAGTATCCTGGTGGACTAGACTCATTTAGACCAAAATACTCATTTGGTTTAAGCCAGGTTTCAGTAAGGCACAGAACATCAAAATTATTATCTGTGACCATTTCATTTACAATAACCGCCTTAGGTGTGAGCGATCTAATGTTTGGAAGACCTAGCTTTAAGAATTGTTTTTGTTCACTGATATTTAGATTTTCTGGTTTAATTACAATAAGATTTTTGCTAGATCCTGCACTAGATTTATTGTTTGGCTTCACTAAACGAGGAATGGACACAGTTTCTATATAACGCTCCACACTAAGCATATTAGTTAAGTTTGGACAACAGAGGCTGTGATTTGGACTTTGACTTACCAGTCATCTGGTGCGTAACGTCTTGGAGATGTTGTCCGACAGAACAGCCGCTCCGATTCTGCTGGGGTGGAGTCCGTCTGCCCGATACAGCCTCGGTCTCTCCCAAAACAGATGCCAATTATTTACAAAGAGCAGTTTCTGTTCATTACACAATAACATTAACCATTCATTAAGTGCAAATAGTCTACTGAACCTTTCCTGTCCTTGTCTGTACGTGGGAAGCGGTCCGGACACGATGATCGTTGCTTTAGGCGCTGTGGTGTATACTGTCTCGATCAGGCTCATGTAGTCCTTCTTCAGAACCTCCGTCTGCCGCAGCCTGATGTCATTCGCTCCTGCGTGCAGCACAACAGCTCCGATGCGCTTGTCACCGCTCACGATCTCGGGAACCTGAGCGGCGATATCAAGAACACGGGCACCAGGGAAGCAGTGAGTGCGCACCTTACCTTTGCTACCCGAAGTAGCGCGGACATGACGGACCATGGATGTGTCGATGATCACGGCGCCGTCGCGTTCCGGCTCGCGAAGAGGGGAGAAGCGGTTCCGAGTGGAGATCTCGAAGACCGGGAGGGGCGGAGAGGTAGCTCTGGTCGTGTCTCGTGTCTTCCGCTGTGTGATCCATGCTCCATGGTGTTGTGTCGGTGCCGGAGTGAATGAAGCCCGAGATGATTGCGTCTTCCTGGGCAGAGAAACACGCGGAGTGGACGAGGTCTGAATAGAAGAGTTAACGTTACTAACCACTGATTTGTGAGCATCGGCGCGTGATGCTTCAAGCGTTGAAGTGCCGATCCAACAGCTCGGCTTGCTTCACCAGCAGACCACGGATCTGCTTCTCGCCGTGCTCCAGCTCCTGCTTCACCGAGAAAAGCTCGAAAGTGTCCTCACCTGCACACAGAGGTAACGTTAGACACGCATCTGATGTGTTCGCCATTATAAAAGATGAACAGTAAATTAGTAGTGATACTACAAATATCACTACTAATTTAGGACTGAAATGCCGGATATAACCCGTATCTTTTCAGTGAAACGGGTGTAAAATGAGACGGCCGATGGGCGAAGGGCCACGCGTGGAATGCTAGCGGGCTAAAGGCTAGTAGCCTAGATTCGGAAAATTGGATCTA
>JAQIUQ010000073.1:0-166559 GCA_030378365.1 Hybognathus amarus
GGTAAGTGATGAACATAAACTTTTCTTTATTTAAAGGAACAGGTAAGTGGTCAGTTTTGCAGGTGCTCGAGAGTGCTCTTGTGGAGGATTCGTGGCAGCGGTTACTCAGGTGAGGGAATCCTCTTTGTCAAGGAATATCGTGAGTGTGAAGACAATGCGTTGATACTCCTTCTTCCTCTCTTGTAGATCGCCAGAGGATAGACAGGATCCGCAGAGAACTCCACGTGAGTAGATTCCTTTAATGCAGTCAAGGGCGGATTAGTCAGTTCAATGATACTTGCTTGCTTCTCTTTCCAGATCTTCGCGAGGAGAACGGGACTCATCACAGGATCCAGGGCACAGGGAACGTGAACCATGGAGCGGATTCTAGGAACAGCGGGACAGGAACACAGAGGTTAGTAGAACTCAGGTGAGTATACTTTACGTTTCCCGTGGCAGAAGATGTCTTTGAAAGGTCGCTGAGCAAACTGTTGACGGTCTAATCCTGTTGGAGGCTTGACGGGGAATGACTGTGAAGCAGGGGTTTTTATGCTGGCTGAGACAATGAGTGCGGATTGGAAACAGGTGTTGGTGATTAATAATCTGGGGACAGGGATCTTGGTGCGGTGGCGTAGGATGACTCTGATTGGCTCCTGACATTACCCCCCCCCTCCAGAGTCCGCGCAAGCGGACCTTGGACCTCGACGACGTGGGGGTCGACCTCGGGGTCTTGGTGCAGGTTTCTCAGGATACTTCGTATGGAATTCTTGGAGCAGACTGGGATCAAGAACATCATCACGAGGGACCCAACTTCTCTCCTCTGGTCCATATCCTTCCCAGTCAATGAGGTATCTCTAGTTTACCCCTCGACGTCGAGAGTCCAAGATTTCTCTGATGAGATAGATGGACTCTGGCTCAACGGGTGGCATCGGAGGGTTATCTTCAGGAGTTCCCTCATTCTCTGACTGGTATACAGGTGGATGATGGGGTTTCAGAAGGGAAACATGGAATGTGGGGTGGATGCGGTATTCTGGAGGTAACCGAAGCTGGTAGGTGACGGGATTGATTTGTTTGACAATAGGGAAAGGTCCGATGTACTTGGGGCTAAGCTTCTTACATGGCTGGCGCAGTCTGATGTCTCTAGTGGAAAGCCATACCAATTGCTCAGGCTGATATTCTGGAGTGGGTCGACGACGGCGGTCCGCGAACTGTCGGTGTCTGTGGACAGCTTGCTGGATATGCTGATGGGTTTCCTCCCAAACCTGTCCGCTCTCCTCAAACCACTTATTCACGGCGGGCACTTCAGACGGTTCCCCGGACCACGGGAACAACGGTGGTTGGTAGCCAAGGACGCATTGGAAAGGGGTTAATCTGGTGGATGTCTGTCGGAGTGAGTTCTGGGCATATTCCGCCCATAGAAGATATCGACTCCAGATGTTCTGGTTGGAGTGACAGAACGTGCGTAGAAAGCGACCTAGGTCCTGGATCTTTCGTTCGGTTTGCCCATTGGTTTGTGGATGGTACCCGGACGATAGGCTCACCGTCACGTTCATCAGACTGAAAAAGGCTCTCCATACTCGGGAAATAAACTGAGGTCCGCGGTCTGAGACTATGTCTTCTGGAAGGCCAAAGTTTCGAAAGACATGCTCCATGAGCAGTTCAGCGGTATTAAAGGCGGTTGGAAGCCCCTTTAATGGAATAAGTTTGCACGCCTTTGAGAAACGATCAATGGCCACTAGGATGCAAGTATTACCCTCGGAGACAGGAAGATCCGTGACAAAATCCACTCCAATGTGTGACCAGGGTCTGTTTGGAACAGGTAAAGGGACTAGCTTTCCAACGGGCAGGTTTCTAGGGACCTTTGAAATGGCACAAGGAATGCAACCTTGGATAAATTGGGTGATGTCCTGACGCATGCTGTGCCACCAATACTTTTCCTGAAGGGTGGCTAGGGTCTGGGTTATGCCTGGATGCCCGGTGGCCACTGAAAAATGGACGGAGAAAATCAAGGCTTTACGGTATTCCTCAGGTACGTGGATCTTACCAAGGGGACATCCAGGAACTCTGGGATGTTGTTGGGCCAATTCTTGGAGTTGTTCGTTGATTTCCCATTGGATTGGATTAACAAATAACTTCTCGAGGCAGGATGGTCTCAGGTTTCTCTACTGGAATCTCGGGAGCATGGATACGGGACAAGGCATCGGCTCGGGTATTCTTGGTGCCAGGACGATAGGCAATCTTAAAATGGAACCTAGTGAAGAATAGGGCCCATCGGGCTTGACGAGGATTTAACCGTTTTGCATCTCTTAAATATTGGAGGTTTTTGTGGTCAGTGAGGACTGTGAAGGGGTGTTTTGCTCCCTCTAGCCAATGGCGCCATTCTTCTAAGGCAAGTTTTATGGCAAGGAGCTCTCGATTACCCACATCATAGTTTGCCTCCGCTGGTGAGAATTTCTTCGAGAAGAATGCACAGGGTAGTGGCTTAGACGAGTGTTCAGGGCATTGAGATAAGATCCCACCCACTCCGGTGGTGGAGGCATCCACTTCTACCACAAAGGGTCTCTCTGGATCTGGGTGATGCAGTAAAGGGGCACGGGTGAAAGCAGACTTCAAGGACTGGAACGCTCTCTCGGCTTCAGGGTTCCATCGCAGGGCTTTAGGTTTTCCTCTTAATAAGGAGGTCAAGGGGGCAGTGAGAAGACTGTACTGATTTATAAATCTCCGGTAAAAGTTTGAAAACCCCAGGAATCGCTGAAGTTCCTTTACGGATGTAGGACTCGGCCAGGACAGAATGGTCTCAGTCTTCTTTCTGTCCATCTCAACTCCTCGATCGCTAAGGACATACCCCAGGAACTCAACAGTGGGCTGGTGGAAGGTGCATTTTTCCGCCTTCAGGAACAGATTATACTCTTGGAGCCTCTGGAGCACTAAGGACACGTGGGATTGGTGTTCAGCGGGGTCCGTGAATATATCAGGATGTCGTCGATGTAGACCAGAACAGACTTCCCTAAGAAGTCTCGGAGGACTTCGTCCATGAAGCTCTGGAAGACTGAGGGAGCGTTGACCAGACCATAGGGCATAACTCGATATTCATAGTGACCAGCAGGGGTTATGAATGCCGTCTTCCACTCATCACCTTTTCTCACTCGGATCAGATTATAGGCGCTTCTTAGATCAAGCTTGGTAAAGATTTTTGCTTCCCGGAGTTGTTCAAGGGCGGCTGGAATGAGTGGTAGAGGATAGCTGAATTTTACAGTGACCTGATTCAAGGCTCGATAATCTATACAGGGTCTCAAACCGCCATCCTTCTTTGCCACGAAGAAGAAGCTAGCTGCTGCCGGTGAAGTGGAAGGCCGGATATACCCTTGCTCTAATGCCTCTTGGATGTATTTCTTCATAGATTCTTGTTCTGGAACAGACAGGGAGTACAGTCGACCCTTGGGGAGTCGTGCATCAGGGACCAGATCTATAGCACAATCCCAAGGTCGATGTGGAGGAAGTCGGGAAGCAGTGACAGGATTAAAAATCTCGGAGAACTTGGAGTAACATGGCGGAATATTTGTTGACAGGTTGTGAATGGGACTCTCGATAGAAGTGGAGTTCACGGTGAATTTCGGGTTCTCTTGTGGATCAGGCAGACTAGGTACTGGATCTGGAACCATATGACCATGACATCCCCATTGAAGCACTTTACCGGATCTCCATTCAATGTTAGGTTGATGCAGAATTAACCAGGGTCGCCCAAGGATGAGATCTGCTTGACTGTTTCGCAGTACAAACGGCTCAATCCACTCTCGATGTGTTCCCTCTATACACAGTTGAATGGGCTTTATCTGGGTAGTGACATCTTGCATATTAATTTTCTCACCTGTAACAGCGTAGATAGAGTAGGACTTGGGTGTGCTGACTTCTCGAAGGTTGAGTTTCTTAATGAGTTTCCCTGAGATGAAGTTTCCCGCGGACCCCGAGTCGATGATTGCTAGGGCAGATATGCAGAGTCCTTCAATTCGTAGAGCAACAGGAATGGTGAGGGGTGTTGAGACAGTGTGGTGATGCAAGACAGAACTCACCGTCAGACTTCCTGGTCGAGTGGGGCAGGTGAGTCGAAAATGTCCCTTGGCTCCACAATACATGCATAATCGAAGTTCGCGTCTTCTTAGACGCTCAGACTGAGAAAGTTTGAAAGAATCTACTTGCATGTCTTCTACGGGGCCATCAGACGTAGTGTTTCTCACCCTTGTTTGAGGAACGGGGCAATGGGAAGACTGTTCATTGTAGCAACTCTGGGATCTTTGATTTACTCTCATAGCCTGCTGCATGAATTTCTCAAGTCCTAATGTATCATCATATATGGCCAGTTGGAGGCGTAAAGCTGGATTTAATCCTCTACGAAATACAGAGATGAGGGCTCGTTCATTCCAACCACTGTTGGAGGCGAGTGTGCGGAACTCAACGGAATAATCAGACAGCGATCTCCTTCCTTGACGTAACTGGAGCAGGGCTTCCCCGAACGAGGAATCTTCCGCTGGTCGCCCGAAAACTTCCTTGAAGTGCTTAATGAATTCTTGAATTGTTGCTACCACTGGTGATTCCTTCATCCATAATGATTCGGCCCATCTCAACGCCGCTCCTGATAACTGTTGAATGATGAATGCTACCTTGGATCTTTCCGTGGAGTAGAGTTGAGGCTGTAGCTCCAGCGCGAGTGAACACTGCAGCAGGAAACCATTGCAATCCTCCGCCCGGCCAGAGAAGGGCGCTGGGCGCGACGGGGAACTTGCAATGCAGGAAAACGAAGAAGCCGCGTCTCCGGAAACTCTGGCGGGGGTGAAACACAGGCTGCGCTGGGATAGCGGTGTCAGGTAGCGGATTCATAGCCGTTTCGGGTCGCTTGGAAGTCATCCTGTTCTCTTACCTCGTTCCGTTGTTGTGTAGGTCAAGCCTTCTGTCAGGAGTCAGACGCGAACACGAAGGTAAGTGATGAACATAAACTTTTCTTTATTTAAAGGAACAGGTAAGTGGTCAGTTTTGCAGGTGCTCGAGAGTGCTCTTGTGGAGGATTCGTGGCAGCGGTTACTCAGGTGAGGGAATCCTCTTTGTCAAGGAATATCGTGAGTGTGAAGACAATGCGTTGATACTCCTTCTTCCTCTCTTGTAGATCGCCAGAGGATAGACAGGATCCGCAGAGAACTCCACGTGAGTAGATTCCTTTAATGCAGTCAAGGGCGGATTAGTCAGTTCAATGATACTTGCTTGCTTCTCTTTCCAGATCTTCGCGAGGAGAACGGGACTCATCACAGGATCCAGGGCACAGGGAACGTGAACCATGGAGCGGATTCTAGGAACAGCGGGACAGGAACACAGAGGTTAGTAGAACTCAGGTGAGTATACTTTACGTTTCCCGTGGCAGAAGATGTCTTTGAAAGGTCGCTGAGCAAACTGTTGATGGTCTAATCCTGTTGGAGGCTTGACGGGGAATGACTGTGAAGCAGGGGTTTTTATGCTGGCTGAGACAATGAGTGCGGATTGGAAACAGGTGTTGGTGATTAATAATCTGGGGACAGGGATCTTGGTGCGGTGGCGTAGGATGACTCTGATTGGCTCCTGACAGTGAGACAATATATTTACTAATATATAATGTAGCCTATGCAATTTTATATTCAGTTATACACTTCATGCAGGGATTCAAGTTGTGCGTCAATATGGGAGTACCTACGACGGATTTCCGTCAATATCAGGGTCACCCTGTCCTTATGTCTTAAATTACTCTTTTTATTATTTTAAAATAAAGGCCGTAAATATGCTTAGATTTCTCAAATAGTGTAATGTTTTAATTTTAGTTTGAATGGGTCGGAAGAACTGCTTCGTGTTCACACAATTTTAAAAGTTATTCTAATATGTTTATTTTTTATATCCGTAGACTAGCCTATATGTAGCCTAACGGTTTGAAAAGTATTCTACTCGTTTAATAAATGTTCAAGCCCTTGCTTGCACACACAAGTAAACAGCAGTCCTGGCAAAGCGCACCCATGGTAAAAGGAAAGAAAGTTACAGAAAACATTTTTAATTTGCCAACAGTTGTTAATAATAAAAAAGTAGGCCCGTGCATGCAATAGGCTACATGACGTGCAAATTGGATAATAAAAAGTGCAATATAAACATGTTTTGTCAAGGCAACGGTCCTGAACTGGCATCCACACTACATTTCAACATCTGCTTCCTCCTTCTGGGTGTAAAATGTTAATTCTATCTGCTACTAAACATTATAAACTGCTAAAATAATTTTTTTAGTGTCTATTTTGTTGAATATTCTTAATTTGTGTGCATTTTCTGATACATTTTACAGGGAGTACATTTTACTTAATTTATAAACAAACATAATTGAAGAGCAGTAGGCCTATGCATTCCTTATGAGCTATTTGGTACCCCCCCACCCCCGGCAGCGACGTCACGTTCGGCAGACGCAGACGAGATGTTCGGCAGACGAACGAGTGATGTGGCAGACGCAGACGAGACGTTCAGCAGACGCAGACGTCACGTTCATTGAGACGAGTGCATGTTGCAAAGTTATATTAAAGAACCTATTGGAACGCCATACAAAGTAAAAAAAATCCTTTCTCAGCTACATCGCCGCCATGCCGCCGCGCACTTTGAGCACAGCTCCAACACGTGAACGTGACGTGTGACGTCTCAAATCTTACGTCTGACGCCTGAATCTAATGGGATTTTGGCCAGACGGCTCGCGAGCATATACACGTTAGTTCACCGCTCAGTTTGTTTAGCGATCGCCAAAAAGTGCACAAATCACACCCCATAGAGGAGATGTCAAGAGCGCGCGCAGGATATGAATGAGCTCGCGAGTCCCCGTTTCCTCGCGTGTGGATCTGTTTTACTCTCGCGAATGTTATTTACCGTGCGCGCCAGCGTCGGTTGTGCGCTCGGTTCGTTTTGACTTTGATTTGCCATCATACCAAGAGTCCGTGTGTTGTACAATTCCTGTCAGATCCAATATAGACGGCACAGCACCGTTCTTTACTCTTAATCGGTCTGCAAATCCAGTCTTGTTTACAAAACAATCCTCAGTGAAATGAAGCGAACAGACGGACAATGTTTTACCCTCATCAGCTGGAACACATTAAAAATAAAGTTTATACATGCAGTCCTATTGGAATCCAGAGGAAGCTTATGCAGCGACTGTCTTCCACAACCAGGCACTGCACAATATTCTGCTCGATACGGTTTGTCATCACGAGGTAGGCATGTATGTTATGCTACTTAGCTATGTGTGTAATGCGTGAATCGGTGGGCGGGGCTAAACCGGCAGTGTTGAAGCAGGCATTGATCTTCTTCTGCGAGGGTGGTGTTTTAACCCCGTTGACGTCATAGTTTCCCACTTTTAAAAACGAGTCGTTTATCGAGGCTGGTGTCAATAAAAGCTTTTATTGGACTAACAAGGACGTTTTCAGTTCTGAAACTTACAGGATATTCTTATAATATGATGACCTCTTATATGTCAAAAGCTCAAGGAAAATTTTATTTCTAAGTTCATCACCCCTTTAATTTTTAACTCAAAATGCACATACCCGTGACAAAATGTATGTAGCAGATGCGATCGTGGTCCGCTGGCTCCCATTGTTTTCCGCTGGGTTCTAGACGCCTAATTGCAGAAATCCACAGCTTTCTTCTTGATTCAGGTTGTTTAGGTACGTGGTAGAAGCTCTTGGGGTTACTCTTATCAAACCTGTTAACACAGCCGATCACACAGCACGATACAACCATTTTCCTCTGTGTTTGCGCTGCGCAGCAAGCGGTCATTACATTTCTTTTGCCAACCAGAGCGGAAGAAACTGTGTCGTGACTCGTGACGTCACCGGCGAAGATCCCTATATAGCTGACACAAGGTATTAATCCAAGTAGCCTAAACTACTTAGTTAAGGATCTAGGCAAATTGCTTAAATCACTTAATAAACTAGTTTGGTTATGCATGAAAATAATGTTTCAACATTTGTTACATTTTTGTATATACAGGATGTATTAAATAAACGATTAAACATGTTAACAGTATAACAAGTCTTTGGTTTTGTTGTAACACTGATAAATACATTTTGGAAAGATGGACAGAATAAAAATTATCTTCGGGCCAGAAAGTTTCAAACCCACTGGCCCGGTGACCAGTTGCAAAAAAGTTTAATGTGGAGCCCTGCTAAGAAAATGTATATAACACATGAAATGCACATAATTCTGATTTGGCAGGACCACAAGTTCAGTGACAAGCCTCCTCTTTCACGCAGGCCCCAGGACCACCAGTTCAGGGACCAGCCTCCTCTTTCACGCAGGCCGCAGGACCACCAGTTCATGGACCAGCCTCCTCTTTCATGCAGGCCCCAGGACCACCAGTTCAGGGACCAGCCTCCTCTTCCACGCAGGCCCCAGGACCACCAGTTCAGGGACCAGCCTCCTCTTTCACGCAGGCCGCAGGACCACCAGTTCATGGACCAGCCTCCTCTTTCATGCAGGCCCCAGGACCACCAGTTCAGGGACCCGCCTCCTCTTTCACGCAGGCCCCAGGACCACCAGTTCAGGGACCAGCCTCCTCTTTCACGCAGGCCACAGAACCACCAGTTCAGGGACCAGCCTCCTCTTTCACGCAGGCCGCAGGACCACCAGACCAGGCTCCAGCCACCTCTGGTAGCCATAATCATGAGGATATGAGGTTTGTTTGTCTTAGTTTGAAATATTCATGGTAAATTTGCCGAAAACAGTTTGTGCGCTGTTGGCTAATCCCAATATCTGAACTGCCTATCCTAATCATCACATTGCATCTTCTGTGGGACATAGAGAAGACTCCTCTGAATCAGAAGTTGAAACTCTCTCCATTGTCCAGTCAGGTGCAACAGCCTCAATATATGCAAATGTTGGATTTTATCTAAATGTATCTAAATTTGTATACCCTATTTGGCCTGATTATGCATGTGTGGTCATTGTTTTATTTTCTGTGTTCTCAGGATGTCAGATGTTTGGCTGACATTTTGAAAGACTTTCAAAATGACCATCTAGACCTCAGTTCTATTATCACAGTCATTGCCAGGCGCAAAAACATTCTTCAGAGTGCATGTGTTGCTGTAGGCAGGAGCTATTGTGTCCGGCATAAACTGCCACATATCGAGTTCGTTGGGAAGATGGCAGAGGACTATGGAGGTCCAAGAAGAGAGTATTTCAGGTTAATTAAAAATTTGCTGCATTCTGCTTAAAAGGTTATGGGACCATTGGTACTTTTTCAGATATGCCATTATTTTAAAGTCCAAATATGTTTTGTGTTTCTGTTACAGACTGCTCATGATTGAACTGCAGGAAAAGATGGGCATTTTCCAAGGAAGCCCTGGACGACTGCTTTTCAGCTATGACCAATGGGCGTTGGCACAAAACAAGTTTTACACTGCAGGAAAGCTGGTGGCCTGGTCCATTATCCACAATGGAACAGGAATCCGATGCCCGAACAAAGACCTATTTCTGCTCATGTGTGGCCAGATGCCTGAGATGACCTCCTTTGATCTGGATATTTTCCAGGAAGAGGAGTTGGAGATTAAGCTTGAATAGGTACCTTAATATTTTCTATATGTTATAGTCTTGTTTTAAGACTTTGCTTTATCACTTGCATTACAATTTTAAAACATTGCCTAAACAAGTTCTGTCCACAGTAGGTGTGTAACGATATTCAGAACCGAACCAAAAACCGTGATACAGAACCCATGGTTCATACCCTGCCCTGGCTCACACAACGAATTCAGTTTCGTAGCCTATAACCAACACCATTAACACCACATAATAGCAAGCTCCGTGTTTTGTTACTTTCGATAATAAGGAAGGTACTCTTAAAGGGCGGGTTTACTGCGATTTCACTTTTTTGATTTCAAATAGTGTGTAATGTTGCTATTGGTGCATGAAGAGTATCTGCAAAGTTGCAGCACTGAAAGTTTAGTGTAAGCAGAGATATCGTCTTTTAAAAATTAGGAAGTAAAATTGCCTACAAAAACGACTCGTTTTGGACTACAGCTGGGTTATGGTACGTCACTAACCCACACATTTGCATCAACCACTCCCTCCGGAATATGCAGGAAAGGGCATGCGTCGAGTGAGTTGTGTTCACACAGCGGTCAGGTCTTCTGTGTTTCAGGCTTCCCACGGACACTATACTTCGACAACAATGGATACAATTTGTGTTTGATTATATTCCTGAAAGTGACGATCGTAATCTAGCTCTCTGTGCTGCGCATTTACGAGAGACAGCTTCCAGAATCTCTACGAGTTCAACACTGGATTAACGTAAACAAGAAACTGTTTCTACATCATGAAGCAGATCCAACTTTAAAACCAGCAGTTAAAAGTCAGCAGTTAGTTGTTGGGCCACACTGAAAGTAGGCTAAGACTTCATCATTTTAAATATATTTGCATGTATAATTCCCGACGTAGCGTTGTGTTTTTTTTTTTTTTCAAATGCCAGCGCTGGCTTTGTAGGCTTTATGGGCTACTAGTTAGGCTATTTTGTGTCTAAGGCAAACGCGTACAAACATTATGGACCTGAATTTTGTATAAGTACTAATGTTGTAAATGTATTTTTCATGTATATATGCTTTATGACTTTATTTTCGATTTGATCAAGAACGTAAACCTGCAAACGCTGTTTGAGTATAACATTAGTTAGCCAGTCAGTTGCTATCATTGCCAGTCAGATGCTATTGTGTAAATCAAATGTGTATTAAGTTAAAAAATGAAGCAAATTATCATTCAGAAACCTTTATTAAGAGCCTTGTGTGGTGAGGTTCTGCTTGACTCGATTCATCACGGCTTCTCGGTCTGATTCTGCCTCACTGATACTGCAGTCTCGACATCATTATTTACGTGTATCCATCTGTTATCCACATTTGGCATGCGCGCGCCGTTTCGCCCGTAAAGGTCATGGGCGTTAATCTTCCGGACAACGTGAGCGACAGTTTAGCCAATCACAACACACCGGCCCAAACGAACCAATCTGAGCCCACTACGTCATTCTGAGGGAGTGTTTTCATAGACTCAGGAAGTCATCCGCTCAGTTCAGGGGACAGGGGAAAGCGAGCTGACAATAAAGGTGCAATTTATGAAAAATAAGTCTTTAAAAAAAAGAAAAACCACGGATACATGTTATATTGCACCCCATAAACATCATGCAAAGAAAAAGAGCAGTAAACCCGCCCTTTAAAGGGTTAGTTCGCCCATTTAAGACATGTAAGTTGTATGCAATCCTTACCAGCACTATAGTGCATACACACTGACCCACTCTGTTGTCACCCCCTGGTCAGAAGTTCTGACCACTGGAAGTTTTCAATGAAGTACTCCCGGCTATTTTCCGGGGCCACAAAACTGCGTTTTACGTGAAAAAATTATTCGCGTCTTAAAGCTTGATTAATTTACCACACCAAAAACACGCCAGTCAAAATTCATACCTCGGTTTTAATGCGGCACTATTTTATATCCATTTCTATCAATCCGCACTGCCGTACCGTCAACAGTGCGCACGTTACGATCAGCTGTTCCATAGTGTTTACACAATCGATTGACAACTAGGTAAAAAGTATTAAATTAACAATGGTGCGAACTTGTAAATTCCTAGGCTGTGACCACAAGGATGTGCTGATCAGTTCAGATTCAATCGTTTTCCTGTTTCTAATATGAGACGGCTTTGGCTGGTTGCCATGGCTACTCTGCGGGAGCTAGAATATCCAGAATGAAGGATTTTCGTGTGTGTAGTGCTCACTTCAGCGAAGACGATTACATCCCCAACCAAGGAGGAAAAGGAAAAAAACAATTTTTTAAAGAGTTTTGCTGTACCAGTACCACGGGTAAGCTCTATTTACTAACTTTATGATCCCATGTCTAAACTGTAACAAGCTGATGAGACATTGGTGTCAAGTCAGTAATAAAATTATTAATTTATTAATAATTGTATTACTGTCCACTCAGTATAATAATAATAGTGCAGTCAGATTATTAAATTCTTAAATAAAAAAACTACAAAGCAACATAAGCGCGATCACACTTACTCAGCCGACATCTGACCGTCAAGTCCAGCTGGTTTGGGTCGCTTTTTCCAATTGAGTTTAGGTACGTAGAATAACGTCTCCAGGACACCTACATTTAGCATTGCAGGGAAAATGTCATTGGATGTAGCTAGTGCAGACAGTTGGCCTCCTCGTCAATAGATAGGTTTTGCATCTGTGGCATGACGAGTTCCCCTTCGTGGCAGCAATAGCTTTTTAACCTCTGTTGGCATAACTTGACAATTTGAACAAGTGCACCACCATTTGTCGTTTATCTTGGCTCTTGCTACAGCTGTGGGCCCAGCATCAACTAGGACAACTTCATCCCTGTCCTCCCGCTCTCTCTCTTCACGTTCTCCTTCTGCTAAAATTTGGCATCGGTATACTCCGGTTCATAGAGGTATCCCTTTGTTGTTGTGCTAAAATTACTTTCATCATCTGATCCGTCTGACATTGTGCTAAAAAATTGGTTTCATCATCATAAGTTTCGCAGTCAGACATGTTGTCAGCAAGTCGCGCCGTATCAACAGCTGATCGGAACGTGCGCACTGTTGATGGGTATGAATTTTGACCGGCTTGTTTTTTGATTGGTAAATTAATCAAGCTTTGAAACGCAAATCATTTTTTCACGTAAAAACGCACAGTTTTGTGGCCCCGGAAAATAGCCGGGAGTACTTCATTGAAAAACTTCCAGCGGTCAAAACTCCCAGGGGGGTGACAACAGAGTGGGTCAGTGTGTATGCACTATAGTGCTGGTGAGGATTGCATACAACTTCATGTCTTAAATGGGCGAAGTAACCCTTTAATATTTGTAGTGCCAAACACTAATTTGGCACTCTGTGATGTGGCGTGACAGATCACTGTACGGCTCCTCATTTCAAGCGGCAGCGCAAGTAAACGCGATCATCTCTTCCTCAGTTACAGAATAAACATGAATGGACACTGAAGGTATGTTGAAAGATACAGTATTGAAAGGCAACTCATGTAATCGCTCAATCAGTGTTTCAGTAGCGGATCGACGTCAATAAAACAGCTTAGTTTGTCACATACAGTAGCATTATATTTACCTCAGCAGAATCATCCAGCGTCCACAACTTGTTGGTTACTAGAGAAATTAACTATTGCACTAAATAAAGGCACTAGCCTATATATTATATTTTACTTATGATATCTTGATTATTTAATGTATGTTTTAAATAGCTTTAATGAAAAAATGACAACAACTGTAAAATTATTATATTTCAATAACGAATTAGAGTAAAACATAAGTTAATGCAAAAACTGCCTTATGTTCAGTTTACATGTTTTCATACAATGTGTTTTTGGTTTTGATTATTATATCTAAAAAATAAATAGCATCTGAATTTAGGCTACAGTTGTTAACCTTTAATGTTATAGTAATGTGCGGGCTCTCTATATAGTTTACAGCATTAGCAGATTTTTTTTTCCTATCCTTGAGGAAACATTTAATTGTAAAAAAAATATTTAAAGACAAAGAAAATTTTTTCATTAAACCACTGTTTAAAAAAAAAAAAAAAAAAAAAAACATTTTTGGGCTTTCTAAACCCCGCCCATCGAACCGAACCGAGATGTCAAAACCGTGGGAAGAACCGAACCGTTAGTTTTGTGTATCGTTACACCCCTAGTCCACAGTAACCTAAACTTATTGATTGGTCTGCTCAGGTTGTGAGTTGTGGTACCAATGAGGAGCTAGATAAGCTCAAATGCACATTGGGGGACTGGATAGCTGACTGTGGTGTGCCAAACATTTACACAGCCTCACTCAGGGACCTGCCTACAAATTCATGGGCAAATTCTTACTCATCACGTGTTCCACAGGTAATAAAAATATAAAAATAAGAAAGAAATGGTGTTTAACCACACATGAAGTTGTTTAGTGACTGTACTGCATAGCTGGATTTTGAACACAGTGCTTCAAACCAAACACTTTCATCGTGCATTTTGTCTTCTGTCGTGTAAATTGTTACTGTATAGGGTTACTGAATATTAACCAGTAAATATTGTAGTCACGTTGACAGTCATACTGTTTGAGACTATTTACTCCTGAATTTGTTATTGATGTGAAAATATTGATATTAATTCATGTGTTAAGGGTGGCCAGTATAGTCCAACAGTTCATTGCCGGGATGAATTCATGTGGCCAAATGTGGGAGATGGTGGCAATGAACTGGTGAGCGTTCCTCCCTCTGTTCACAAAACAGCAACATAAACTCTCCAGGAATTACATCAGCAACCTCTTCACAACATCCTGGAGTCCACAGGGCAGCAACCACAGAGAACAGGAGGAGGAGATCTTCCAGTGGGAGTGCTGCTGGCTGATGTCCATTCAAGGTGTGTGATTCCGAGCTGTTTGTAGTAAGTTTAATATTTTCTATGCAATTTAGTGTTTTTCTGCTACCATAGAAAAATTATGATTTTGATAGTCATTTTTAAGAGGCACTGCATTCATCTTTCTATGTATGGATCCCTCTCACATACACCTTGGAAACCACTGAATAGTGAATGTACATTCTCTTGAAGATCTTGCATACAACTTATAACTAGTTCCTTCAACGGCCATGTGATTGTACTGTATGTGTTTCAGCAGAAGAGAACATGGATTTCCTTCGAGGACTTGCTGGTGTTTGTGACGGGGGCCGATTCTGCCCCTCTTAGTTCAGCACAGAAATGCCAGCTTGACTTCTATAATCAGGAGGATGGGAGCTGCCGCATTCCTTACTCCTCAACATGCAGCCTTTGCCTCTTACTCCTAAGAGGGGTTACAAAAGAAGAGGAGTTCAAAAGACTTACTGTATGTTCCTTGCCCTGAAAGGGTCTCTTGGTTTTGGAAAGGTGTGATGGAAAACAAAAAATGAAGAAGTGGGCATTGGATTGTTTCAATCAATAAAATGTTTTGAATGTGTGCATTTGAATCTATTTTTTTTTAACTAGCATGATAAACAAATAGAATTGAAGTAGTGTGTGTGATGAGCTTAGATAATTTATACTTCTGATGCCGTTTATCTACATTTCATAGCTAAAATAAACAATGTAGGCTGTGTTTCCAATAGTCTACTTATGTTTAGTGATGGTGTGTTAGTGCAATGTAGAGGTTTGGTTAACGCAAGTAGCAACAACTCAGATGTAGTTTATTACTTTAATATGTTTTAGGATTAAATTAGAAAAGCATTCTCATATGCATTAAACTGCCTCATAAAATCACCTATTATTGGTTTCACTTAGACCGAAGCACAATAGTGAAATCTAAAAATATAGGATCTAGACTGTTTGCTTATGAGTGTGGAAAGTGAATGAGACCTAGCTGTGGTAGGGCTGTGCCGTTCTACAGGACAGGAAGTCCATTCAAAATGTCATGGGGCCAGTTGTTCAAAGGTAAGCTGATCGGATTTTGGTTCTGGATTGAATCAAATCTTAAAAATGGGTTGTTCAAAAGGGAAGAAGGAATCTGAAATCAGATTAGATCAGGGAATCCAATCCTAGTTTTAATCTTGATCAAACCTTCTGTTTGTGTTGTTCAACACTTGTCAGTGGGATTTGGATAACTTTGATACAAAAAAACAGGATTATCGTGATCCCAACAGGGGGTAGGATTTCAAGGTGGATTTCAGGTAGAAAATGTAGTAAAACTTTAAAATTGGTCAAATAATACATTTGTATCATTTAGTGTATACTTTTATTTATATTTTGCACTTGACTTGTGTAACCGTTGTAACAGTGATAAAGTAAACATAGGCATATTAGCCAGTATTTTCTAGGTAAGTACACTGTAAGTACACTGTAAATACTGTACTGTAAAAGGAAGCATTACCAAATTACTGCTTGTCCCATTTGTGTTTTGTCTCAAAATAAGAAACACTTACAGTGACCCCATGTTGGCTCTTCTACCTGTTCTTTACATAGCTGGTAGCCCACATTGTGATATGTTGTCCCATTTAGAGCACTGGTAATCCGGATTTGGTAATCTTGAAAACTGTGTATCTGTGTCTTGTGCCGCGTTATGATATGCGTAGATGGGGACACTGTGTCCCGTAAAAGCGGCGTTACATGAGCATATAGAGCGTCGTTTTTCGCTGCCTCTGGGCCAACGAAAATGCGCCGTGAGTTTACACAATCCCACGGCGCTTTTTACGGCTTTTTAGTTTTTTTGGGCGGCGTAAAAGCGGCGTCCTGGCCATTCGAACGGGCACTTTTTACGCCATTTTTTTTTAAACGTGGTAGGAAAGTGGCGCTTTGATGCATGCTTTTAACGTGTCATTGTGCGATCAGACGCCCGACCAGGTGTTTGTGAACACTTTGGCTTGCCATATTGTGCGATCGGACGCTCGAACCAGGAGTTTGTGAACACTTTGGCTTGCCACAGGCACCTTTAGCCGTGACGGAAAGCGGGACAGGAGCATATAGCCGTGACAGGAAGCGGGACAGGCACGTTTAGACGTGACAGATTGTGGAACAGGCGCCTATAGCAGTGACAGGTCGAAGAGACAGGCGCGTATTAGCCATGACAGGCGCATTTGCAGTGGCAGGTCGAGTGCATATATAGCAGTAAAAAACAATTCTAGCAAAAATGCTGTTTTAATATGCAGAACGAAACAGAATGGCTCAATTTTCCTGTGTTCATGCATGTAGGCCTATTACAGATATGATTGATGATGACTGTTATTGTTATATGCACATATCAGGCAAACATCATAGCACGTAAGTTTAGTTACTGCTCTACTCAAGTAAAAGTGGCTCTGTTCAAAGCTTACTGTCCACCACTTTATACTGCCCATCTGTGGTCTTCTTACAAAAAATCCAGCATGCAAAAGTTAAAAGTTGCCTACAATGATGCAATGCAAATTTTACTCAAGGTTCCCAGAGGGAGTGCTAGTCAGATGTGTGTATCTGTCAGGAGTAATCACCCTGAAAGCACTTGTTTGTTTGTTGATGTTTAAGTTAAATTTGATGTTTAAGTTTATGCAACGTCTGGATGAGTCTACAGTATCATGGTGGCACTCTCAAATCCCTTAGTGAGCTACTGTCTACTGGTGAGCTGCCCCAGGTACACTTCCAGACCATCAGACTGTAAATAGGTCCAGCAGTGAAAGTGCATTGGCTGAAATGTCTATGTGCATTTTAATTTTTATACTTGTATTTTTCTTTGTTTATTTGTATTTGTTCTGTCGTGCGTGGTGTTTTTGGACAAAAGTCTGGCAAATAAAATAAATAAATAAAACATTTTTCAGCGAGAGTGGAGTGTTGTAGATTCGTCTCCATGGCAATGATCGGTTACGTCAACGGCGCGTGCGCATACATAAAAAGGCGTAAAAACTAACATTTCATCCCACGATTAACTAGTTTTGTCCTGAAATTAAATTTAAACTCCGGAATCAATATAAATCGGATTAAGCTAATCAGCAACCACGCAAACAAAAAACGCTTAAAAAAAGCACTCACGTGACACATTAGCCCTGCGCTGCCTCTAGAGGGAGTCATGGGAAATGTTGTTTTTAGAGTTCTGGAAGGTTAAGACACCAACGAGGGGATGGTTTTCTAAACTACAACTCCCATCCATCTTCCTCTCGGCAGCCGCCACAATGTTGTTGTTCGTGTGGTCTGATGTTGATGCTTTGGCTAGGTTGGAGAGGCGTGACGTTTAATGTTAGACTTGCACAGAGGACATTTGGCTTCTTCCTTTCTACCGCTGCAATTTACCTTTAAAACCGGTAAGGACAGCTAATAAGACACCCAATGCAGTTTAAAGTCACCATAAAGCCTATAGTAGTACTTACAAATTAAAGAGATTCATTCATATTTTGTAAATTTGAGCTAGTGTTAATCATTGTAACTAACGTTACAGAAGTTCAATTCACGTTGGTCGTTATATCAGTCTCGATTTTATTTAACGTTACCTGAATTGTTCTGAAATAAGATGCACTCTGACATAACCCTCAAAGTTATCTGTTGTCATATTTATCTATTTTGTACCGCTTTAGTTTATACGACCATATTGTCATACTTCACAGAATCCAACAACAGTTTTCTGCACCATGCACCACCCATTTAATGTTACTTCCTATCAATCTCTAACAGGGGAAGGGGGTTTCAAATTCAATCTTTTAGATGCCACGGAGCACACAAGTATGAGGGAACTCTATCCTACAACTTAAAAGGCAGCTATATATTTTCTTGCATATAATATTTCTCTATATAAATTCTCTATTTTCTTAAAGACCCTATTAATACTTTGAATAATGAACATTCTAAATATTTGTTATGTTAAATATATTTGTTAAATATTATTGGAAAAACATTTATTTTCTATTACATTACATAATCACTATTTCTTTTACTCGCAGTACTGTACTGTTTGATGTATTATTTATTTAAATCACATTTGATTTATTTAATTTTTTATACAATTTCAATCAAAATTTGGCTAGATAAATAATGTAACCGTATGTTTATTAATCTTTGATTTTTTATTTTATTTTTATATACTGGTTTTCTCTGAATGTTGAACCCCTTTGTACTCCCTTGTGGTTCTCAATCCCAGTTTGAAAACCCCTGATCTATAATACAAAAAAGCACCACCTAAAATCATGGATTAAATGCTTTTTTGCACCCCGTATTTTGTAGTTTTGTTTGGATGATGTCATACAGTACATGTGCATTGACACTGTTCTGCTTTTTTGGATGGTTAACAAACCAGACTGTGCTATTTTTGTTGGCTTTTTCTGAAAAAAAAAAAACCCCAATGAAACAATCAGATGATAGTTTTGATGGTTTTTAAATACATAGTTAAATCCAAAATGAATCTTCACATTATTTACTCACCCTCAACCTGCATGTTGTTTTTATTAAAAAACATTTTGCATGAAGTTTAACCAATACATCAGATTTCAGTTTACTGTCAGATATATAATGAAAACAGTTTCTTCATTTGTGTCTGCAATTCTTTGTTTATGTAGAACTCTATTTGTATGGCTTCTTTATGCAGAATAATCATTTACCAGTGGCAGGTCAGACCTGACATTTCTATCCTGTAAATGAGCGTTCAGGTAACGTCATTACAGAGGACAACAACATAAGGTGTGTGTTTACACTTGTTTTCTAGCTGGTTGAGAGATGTCTGAAAGCTCCAGTGACACAGAGTCGTCCTGTGGATGGACAGTCATTAGCAATGAGGTGATTAATGTTTTATTGCTATTCGCTACCCATCAGGTATACATTGCTGATCAGAATCATTTGCTCCCTTGGTAAATATGATCAAAGATGGCTGTAAAAAATAAATCTGCATTGTTTATCCTTTATATATATATAATTACTATTATATATATATATATATATATATATATATATATATATATATATATATATATATACTATTTATTGTTCCCCCACTTCAATAAAAGGTTAGATTTGAGCATTTTATTATATATTTATATTCATATATTCATATATATATATATATATATATATATATATATATATATATATATATATATATATATATATATATAAATATATAAATATAGCCTTTATTGAAGTGGGCAATAAATAGTATATATATATATATATGATATATATATATATATATATATATATATATATATATATATATATATATATATATATATATTACATAATAATACCCAATAAACTAATAATAATAACTAATAATAAACAGGTTACTGAGCATTAAACCAAGCATCTGCAATGACCATCCCAGTCCCCAGACCTCTGAACCCTATAGAAAATGAGTGGGCTGAAGTGAAAGAAGCACCAACAAGGATCTGGGAATCTGAAAGATTTGGAGAGATTCTGTATGAAGGAATGGTCTCTGATCTCTTGTCAGGTGTTCTTCAAACCCATCAGGCATTATCAGGAGAAGACTATCTTGGAAAAAGGAGGTTGCAAAAAGTTGTTAAAAAGGGAGCAAATAATTGTTCCCAATGTGATTTTTAATTATTTTACTTCAATGAAAGATTTGATTTTTGCATTTTGTTTTAATAAAAGCAACAAAAGGATTCAGAGGTACAATATGTAAGATTTATGTAATAGAATATCCAAAAATCACTTGCACAGTGTGATCTATTTTCCTGCAGGTGTTTACTTACAATATCCCAAAAGTTCCCAAAGATTTTTAAATTCAGAGAAATTTCAATTTTAAATAATGTCTCATCCCCATAGTAAAAGAAATGGACACAGCAATCCCCATTGATTTCAATGGAGAGAATGAAGTTCAGATTATTGCACTTCCTGCCTGATGTCTAAACGACTGCACAGGCTCAAACTAGAGCGTGATGACAGTCTGACAGTTGTAAATTTTCTAGTAGCTGTACCAAGACAAATCTGAATCACCTGATTCCTGAAAAACATTGTTGAAAAACATTTGAGTCTCAATATTCAGTCAATTAATATAAATATTATTTGGACGCCTCAGATGTAAAGTTATTCGCTGTCAAAGTGACGCCAAAATGAATGGGAGTTAATGGAATGCTAACAGCAGGTGATGGTCTGCTACAATGGCCGCTCCTGCGAGGCGTACAACTTCCAGCTGATGGATTACCCCTTGCTCGTCCCTGGTCAGTGTCGCCTGTCAATGACGTAATATCCGCATTATTCCGGGTTTCTGCTTGTACTGCCATAGTAACCATGGCAACAGACGTGGACAACTGTACAACTGCAGTTTAGTGTGATAGTGTAGTAGACCAAGCGAAACAGTGCTGTGCTACCTCACAATCTTAATTTGTTATGTAAACTGAGTAAACCAGTGTGAGTATTAATTCAGCACTTGTGGGTAGTTCGGTAGAGTGGAATGTCCTCATTCCTTTATATCTGCGGGACCTGTCTGTGTCTCATTAGCAATCGCGCCCTGCTTCATACCGCGGTAATATTAAAAAACATGAATGTATTCACTCATCCATAAACAATATAAGATCTGTAAGCATGACGACAAGTTCCATAATTTCGCTTATGCGTCATTATGCGCCTTTGTTATTGTAAGAGGTTAGCAACACCTAGCGGCAAAAAAAATACATATTGTAGCTTTAACAATGCAGATTTATTTTTTACAGCTATCTTTGATCGTATTTACCAAAGGGGCAAATAATTCTGACCTGCACTGTAAATGCTTTCGGGAGTTATTCTTTTATGATCCTCCACTTGGTAAATTAAACACAGCCTGTCAAGAACTCATACAGGTCATATTTTGCTCCAAAAATCTAATGATAAAAATATTAAATTATTTTTTTGCATAAGGAGTAATTAGCCTATTTTTAGACCATTATTATTATTTATTATTGTTACTTTTATTGTGGCATTATTTTCATTTCCACATTTTTCTTATTGAGGATAGCTACTCATTAGGTATTTTTGATTTTGGGTATATATATATATATATATATATATATATATATATGTATATATATATATACTATATATTATGGCTGTGCAAAGATTAATTGCGATTAATCGCATCCAAAATAAAAAATTGTGTTTACATAATATGTCTGTGCGTGCTGTGTATAATAAAGACACACACATGCATGTACACTACGGTCAAAATTTTAAGAGCGGTAAGATTTTCTATGATTTTAAAAGAAGTTTCTTCTGCTCACCAAGGCTGAATTTTTTTATAAAAAATACACAAACACAGTAATATTGTGAAATATTATGACAATTTAAAATGACTTTTTAATGTTAATATATATTAAAATGTAATTTATTCCTCTGAAAAAAACTGAATTTTCAGCATCATTACTGCAGTCTTCAGTGTCACATGATCCTTCACAAATCACTCTAATATGAGGATTTTATGCTCAAAAACATGTATGATTATTATCCATGTTGAAAACAGTTTTTTACATTTTTTATTTCAGGATTCTTTGATGAATAGAAAGTTCAAAAGAACAGCTTTTATCTGAAATGGAAAGCTTTTGTTACATTAAACACTACCCTTTAAAAAGTTTGGGGTCAGTAAGAACTTGTATTTTATTTTTGGGGGAAATAAATAAGAAAATCAATACTTCTATTCATCAAGGACGAGTTACATTGATCAAAAGTTACAGTAAAGACATTTATAATGTTAGAAAAGATTCTAATTAAATAAATGCTGTTCTTTGAACTTTCTATTCATCAAAGAATCCTGAAATAAAAATGTAAAAAACTGTTTTCAACATGGATAATAATCATCCATGTTTTTGGAGTAATGATGCTGAAAATTCAGTTTTTTTAGAAGAATAAATTACTTTTTAATATATATTAACATAAAAAAGTCATTTTAAATTGTCATAATATTTCACTATATTATATATATATTGTGAAACTTAACAGCATTCATTTTTGGACATTTCTTCATTATTTAGTTTAAAAAGTTATACACATATAGCTATATATACACATTTTGTAAATGTAAATTATGTACATGTATACAAATGACATTTTATGTGTAATTATTTTATGTAAATTACAAATGCAAACGTATTTCTACACTAATATCGCTGCTGCTGTCTTTTATTTTCCTCTTTTAGAAGCCAGTGCAGATGCTTTTTTAATTTTGTTTACTAAATGCTAAACTTTAATCTTAAAGAGTTTAACCCTTTTAACGTAAGCCATAGTGATAACCTTGGTTTGTGTGTGTGTGTGTGTGTGTGTGTGTGTGTTACAGGGTTCGGACATTTGAGACGCTGGGGCTCGGATAACACTGGAGAGTGTGAAGATAGAGCAATTCAGCTGTGCTCCAGACATACCTGATGGTGAGGAATGTCATCCTTTGTGTCGTTCAAAATGAATAAACCCAAAACTATTTATTAGGGATGTCCTGATCAAGTTTTTGGTGCCTCAGAGCAGAGTCATTGAAAATTGAGTATCTGCAGAGAGACAGAGTCCCGAATACTTGCAGTTTCCTAATGCTTGGTGCAATTTTCAAGTACATTAAAGTTATTGAAAACAATCCAATGTATACAGGGCCATGCAGAGAGTTTCTTCAAGGGGCAGAGGTTCAAATGTAAAAAAATAAGGATCTATCAGTAATTATATTTATACATATTATGACAATATTGTGTGTGGTTACAATTATAAATATGGGACTACTGATAATAAACTTCTTATATTTTTATATGTAACAATAAGCAGAATTATTGCAAAAGTATTTAAAGTTAGAAAGCAGTGTCAGATTGTCCAAAGCAAGACGCAACTCACAGCAACGTGTTGTGGCAACCATGTCTCAGACAGTCAGATGGCAGATATAAGTACACAGTGAATAAAATTACTTTCAATGTTGGGTTTTCAGACAAGCGGGTTGAGGAAAGTTTGGTAGAGACTTCTTTAGACCTCAAACTAAGAGAGGAGACAACAACGGAGGAGGCACCCGCCCAAAAGGTGTGATTAAATCCAAAAATTATCTCTTGGCATGTGTTACTGAAGCCAGCTTAAAGAAAAGGGGCATTTGTGTTTTCTTGCAGGCCGGAGATAATGTGGGTGGGGAAGAACATGTGATTCTTTGCTCCTCCAGTGAGAACTCTGACATCCTAACCCTGCCAGACTCATGTGAGGCGGAGACTGATGCATGGAAGGAGACTGTTGCCAAGGAGCCAAAGGAAGCAGGAAGTGACGAGTTCTATCTCGGAAGCTCATCGAGCAGCCAGTATACTTTTAGAGAGTCTGAGACAAGTGAGTGGAAAATGTTGCCTTCAATTCATGTTGGAATGCTCGTTTTTACATGCATATCAATGCCACCGCAATGCTGTAATTAGTAATGGAAGACTGACTGACTTTACGAATTAAAGAAAAAATATTGATGGTGCGAATAATTTTTTGTATTGTTTACTGATAAAGGTGCTGATGGGGTCGATCACTGATTACCAATCACTGAAAGTGATACCGCTCGAATACCGATCACCGACCCCAATCACCGAAATAATTAATACTACATGATAAAGGCTTCAAATATTCAAATAGACCCATGGGGTTATTTAGCTATTCTTAACAACAATGTATGTTTAGTATTAAAATTAAAGGTGCAATATGTAATATTGACAGCTAGCTGGAGAAATGGGTAGAGTAGTCCAAATTCAAAATATTGGAGAGAGTTGTTCCTCTCCGCCCCTTCCTCCTCACACGGATTCTTACACGGGTTGCCAGTTTCAGGACGTCCAACAAGAATGAGCGTAATTGACAATGGATGAGCCTTACAATGTAATTAGAGCTATAATTAGATTCTGGGTAAATTGAGAATCACAATATTTTTGTTTTAAACCATTTTGAACAGACAACTAAACATTATAATATTATGTAATGTAGGCCTGTCACCATAACAAATTTTGCTGGACGATAATTTATTGCGATAAACAATAATATTGTCGTTTCTGAGACCATTTATATCTAAAATAATGATAATGGCATAATAATGCAGGTACACCTTTTCAAAGATCGATTTTTATTTCTAAAGACTATTTAACACTGAAAATGGAAAACATTTCAAATATCCACAATAAATGAACAAAACAACCAAAAACAATTAAAGCAATGTCTCTGTTATAAAAAAAATGCACTTGAATACATACCAAAAACAATCAATAAAATGGATGTAAACAAAACCCAACCCTACCTTGAATAATTTGTTATCAAAGCATTAATGGTACGTTCACACACGGACGCGAATCAGCGCGTCGCAGGCGCGAATGATTTCAATCTTAAGTCAGATGCAAAGACGCGCGTCTACGTGGTGAAAAATTCCTGCGGCGCGAATGAGGCATGGAGCGCGGCGCGAAGAGCACCTCATTCGCGCGTCAAGTTCGCGCGAATCGAGCGTCTGGCGGCGTTAAGCACGAAATGATTTAGTTAGTGCCATTTGTGCATTCACGTGTTTGACTCGAATTCGCGTCTGCCACCCGAGTTGAAAAATCTAAACTTTGGCGTTAATTCGCACCGCGTTAACCAATCAGGAGCCTAGCTGCTTGCTCACGTGGTGAAGTGTCTGGATGCTTCAATAAGTTATTTTGTATATGACTAAATGCATGGTGGGATTATGCACAACAAAGCAAATAGTTTATCACTTAAAACATTATTTCTATATATGAGACATGTTTATTTTGTATTGAATGTTATTCATTCCATATCTAGATTATATGAAATATTATTATGATGTAAAGACAATCAACATATGTGCATAAGTTTGTGTCTGGACGTGAAAGAGAGATAAAAATCACAGGACAGATTAATATGTAATGACTCTGGGCGGGTCTGATCAGAGGGAATTTGCATATCATAATTAACAATTCATAATTAATAATTATTCATACAGATTTGGATCAGCCCGGTCTTACATGTTAATAAATCCCTCGATGAGGGCTTTCTGTTAAATTTACTTATATATGTATACATGTGTATCTTCTGCAATTAACCACAAACTAATTGTAATAGATTGCACAGACCATGTCTTACAAGACAAGTAAAATTAATTAGCTCAATTAATTTATAGAGCAGGGAAAACTTAATTCTCTGGCCAGAAGATTCAGCATTCCAACTCCACAAAACATAACCTTTTTGGTATGTTTAGTTATATAAAGCATGTCAGCGTTTCGATCTTTCACTTCAGGGACTTGTCATGAGCAGGACAGTGATTCAATCACAAATGATCATATTGAATTTATTAAAGTATTCAATAAGGCAACTAAGTAAGCATTTACTACGTTACAATGATACATGTACACTCACTGGCCACTTTATTAGGTACAACAGTCCAACTGCTCGTTAACACTTAATTTCTAAGCAGCCAATCACATGGCGGCAACTCAGTGCATTTAGGCATGTAGACATGGTCAAGACAATCTCCTGCAGTTCAAACCGAGCATCAGTATGGGGACGAAAGGTGATTTGAGTGACTTTGAACGTGGCATGATTGTTGGTGCCAGAAGGGCTGGTCTGAGTATTTCAGAAACTGCTAATCTACTGGGATTTTCACGCACAACCATCTCTAGGGTTTACAGAGAATGGTCCGAAAAGAAAAAACATCCAGTGAGCGGCAGTTCTGTGGGCGGAAATGCCTTGTTGATGCCAGAGGTCAGAGGAGAATGGCCAGACTGGTTTGAGCTGATAGAAGGGCAACAGTGACTCAAATAACCACCCGTTACAACCAAGGTGGGCAGAAGAGCATCTCTGAACGCACAGTACGTCGAACTTTGAGGCAGATGGGCTACAGCAGCAGAAGACCACACCGGGTGCCACTCCTTTCAGCTAAGAACAGGAAACTGAGGCTACAATTTGCACAAGCTCATCGAAATTGGACAATAGAAGATTGGAAAAACGTTGCCTGGTCTGATGAGTCTCGATTTCTGCTGCGACATTCGGATGGTAGGGTCAGAATTCGGCATCTACAACATGAAAGCATGGATCCATCCTGCCTTGTATCAACGGTTCAGGCTGGTGGTGGTGGTGTCATGGTGTGGGGAATATTTTCTTGGCACTCTTTGGGCCCCTTGGTACCAATTGAGCATCGTTGCAACACCACAGCCTACCTGAGTATTGTTGCTGACCATGTCCATCTCTTTATGACCACAATGTACCCAACTTCTGATGGCTACTTTCAGCAGGATAATGCGCCATGTCATAAAGCTGGAATCATCTCAGACTGGTTTCTTGAACATGACAATGAGTTCGCTGTACTCAAATGGCCTCCACAGTCACCAGATCTCAATCCAATAGAGCATCTTTGGGATGTGGTGGAACGGGAGGATTCGCATCATGGATGTGCAGCCGACAAATCTGCGGCAACTGTGTGATGCCATCATGTCAATATGGACCAAACTCCCTGAGGAATGCTTCCAGCACCTTGTTGAATCTATGCCACGAAGAATTGGGGCAGTTCTGAAGGCAAAAGGGGTCCAACCCGTTACTAGCATGGGGTACCTAATAAAGTGGCCGGTGAGTGTATATACAAACATTAAACACAAACTAAGACGACGCAGGGCGTTAGACGATAAGTGATTTGGAGAGAGAGAGAGTGAGGGTGAGAGAGAGGGAGTTACAATCACCAAACAGTCAATTAATCTTTCTGAACACCATAAAAACACTTTCTTTATGCTTCTGAGAAGCTCTAAAAGAAGGTAACGTTATACTTGCACAACATGTTTGGTCTGTGTGTGTCGCGGACTCGTGGTCCGGCCCGCACGATGAAGGGAGTTGCTCTCCTGTGTGCGCGCGTTCCGTGGAGCGCGTGAGCGCGTCCCGTCCTGGCGCGTGCATGGTTGGTCGCTTGCGCGTGGCCCCTTTGTTCCGTGGGGAGTCACGTGGCGTCGTTGGCATTCGGCGCGAATGTTTGAAAGGCTTAAAAGTCTTTGAGGTGACGTTACCCGAGGAAATAGATCGGCAAAGTCCACTTCCTTTCCTGGGAAACGAACTTGGTAGTTCATTTGAGGAGAAGATGAAACTTTGGACGATCAAAGAAAGGATCCCGGTTGGGGGTCGGATCTCCGTGAGGAGATCCTTTACGTGCTTCTTGACATGAGGTGTTTTCGGAAGAGAAAGGGCGGAGCTGGCGCTCCTTCATTTATCACCTTGGTGAAATCCATCCCTTTCCTGTTGGCTTGAGCCAATCGGGGAGATGGAGGCTGCACGCGGGAAACATTCTTTTATGGTTCTTTGTTCTCAGACCACGCGCTCCTCGTGGGAGGGGGTGTGTTCACATAAGGGCTACTATTGAAACAGTTCGATCATCCTTGGCAGTAAAACATATTAAAAACACACTTTACTTTACATCTCTGTACATATTCGGGTCGTTCATCTGATACGTATTCTAGAGACACCAAGGAGCATTATGTTACATTAAATGAACATATACTTCTGTTTACAATGCCTAAGGAAGTTATTTCTAATTCCTGTTTTATGCTGCAACCAACAAAGATATTTCGGTAACGCTTCCTTTTACAGTCCAGTTACTCATGTAAATACTATGTACTTATTTTAGTAACTACAATTACTGGGTAATAACTAGTACTAACCCTGAACCTATCCCTAAACCTAACCCTGTTCCATGTACTTACCTTATATTAGCCAGTACTTTCTAGGTAAGTACACTGTAAGTACCCTGTAAATACTGTACTGTAAAAGGAAGCGGTACCGATATTTCACGGTGACCTGGGGAAAAACACACATAAATAAAAAACATTTGAGAATATAAAGAAGATGTCTTTAAACACCAAAGGAATGCCTTCCTCTTTGTTAAGACATTCTTTCACATTCCAATGTGTTAAGTCAGGCCCAAGAAGCCTCCCTCTTGTGTGTGGGGGAGGGCTTGTGTGTGTGTGTGTGTGTGTGGGGGGGGGGGTCCGAGTCCTTGGAGGACGGTTGATTCAGTCTGGCAAAATCATTACATCTCCCCTTTTCGTTAGATGAAGTCCTTACGTGGACTTCCATCGAACGACACCCATGGCAATGGATGGATGGCAGGTGAATCATGAAAGTCAGGTAGCAGGTGGTGGCTAGGCTGAGGTTCGGGCTCAGCTTGATGAGGTTGGACGCAGTCTCCAGTGTGGTACCCTCTTCCTGAGGGTCCAGTGGTGGCTGTGGAGGTTTGCGTTTGTTGAGTCTCTTGTGGAGTGTGAATGTCAAGTGTCAAGACGTGGTTGATTACCGTAGAGGTACCCAGCGCAGAATCAGCTGCGGTCCAGGATTGGACAACAGGTGATGCAGTGGTGCAGTGCAGTGTAGCAGGTGTTCAGTTGAAACACAGCTAGGAGAGCTATGTTGCTGAGAACAAGTTCAGTTCGGCTGGGCACCCCCGTTTTTCACAGTTCATAATTCCAGTTCTGGAATCAGGGTGAAATCATGGTTTTCGTAAAGGATGGGACTTGGCTCAGGCTCAGTCGGCAGCAGGGTAGCTCGAGTCTCGGAGCAAGGGCTGCCGGATGCTGAGTTTTGAGCAAAGTCATTCTTGCAGACGGTAAACAGTTGTCTCGCTGGAGTTCACTTGTCTGGTTCAGTAGAATGCCGTGAGCGTTGTGGATCTGTCACAGCTCCTTTCCATTTCTTGATGGTCTGTGAGGAGGCACTCTGTGTTGTGAGTTACCTTTTGGCTGAAGGATTTCAGTTCGTTTTGTTGCTGGACATCCCGGTGTTTGACTGCGTTCTGACAGCAGCGGCGTAGGTGTCCATTTAGCTCTGCTTGCGTGGTAGTCGACCCTATGCCGTGTGATGTCAGACCTGGTGATGACTGCAGTTGTCCTCTGGTTGGCTGGAGGCATAGGGAGACGACCACAACAGCAGCATCCTGTAACAGAGACAGGGGAGAGAGAGAGAGAAAAGGGGAAAAGATTTCAGCGGCTGTCGGCTGGGACAGCCTGATGCCTTTGAGGATGCCGAGATGTCCTGGTGCTGCGGTGTGCAGCCCACATGATGCGTGACAGGCATACACTGGCTGGTGTATCCCCTGTTTGTACTGTGGCAGCACAAGCTGTGGCGAAGTGATGTCACGAGGTACATAAATTTCAAGTGTTGGGCCGTTTAGCAGCATGTGCTTGGTGAGCTGCCGTTGTCGTGGTTGACGGCCGGTTTGGGCGGTTGGAGGGGTTGAGAGGTGGTTGTCTCAAAGTTCATTTGGTTTGTCTCAGTTTTTGGTAAGCTGAAAGGTGCAGGGTAGCAAGTTCACGTTTCCATTTGGTGCTGAGGCTGTGGCTTTATGGCTGGCTGTGGGAGTTCTTGTGACCTCTGTGACCTGCCAGTTAGGTTCTCTTGACCTGTGTGACTGGATGGGGAGGGGTACTTGAACTTGAGCTCAGCCATGCAGTTGTTTAAAGTCTATGAAAGGCTCATAACGATCTAACAGATCTTGGCCAATCAGGAAGTGGGTACGTGATCGTTCATGATCGGTACACCGGGTAAATCAGGCTCATAGGGACCAATTGTTGGGTGAATGGGAGCTAGTTGTTTGAGCCAGATGTCGTTTTGGCTGTAGGATTGCACCTTCAGCTCACCTGTTTGGGATTTGAGAGTTCGCTCTGATTGTTTGAGTCTTTTGGGGCTGGCAGTAGCGTGATGTTTGAGCTAGTGTCTAGCATGGCTTCAAGGCTCAAATGATTGTCTCTAGGTGGCTAGGCAGAGTTTGTGCCACCCCTTTTTGATTAGGTTTCCCAGAAGTCCTGGCGTCTGGGCTGATGTTGTGTGGGACACGGTGTTGTCATGCTCAGGCTGTGCAGCTGTCAGTTGTGGTGGCTGCTTGGTGCTGTCACTTTGTGAAGTGGCAGTGAGCTCTGTGGTGTGATGCTGACGAGCAGTGTTCTGGGTGTCTGTTTGGGTCTTGCGCTGAGACATAGCATGTCTGGCTTGTCCTTCTTGTGAGATCTTGGGCAGAAACTCTTTCAGCACCTTCAGGATTTTTGCTGTCAGTGACATGGCTGCACTGTTGTTATCTGATGTGTGCTCAGATTTGTGCTTACCAGTGGCGTGTTGAGAGGGGTACCGCTCTGGCCTGGTTGGGCTTGAGTCTCTTGGTGATGAGGTGCGGCTCAGAGCTCTTGCTCTGGTGCGGTCGATGAGCACCAGGACTGTTGTGTTGCCCTCTGTTAGCTTGGAACGGTTTACTCTCAGTGAAAGTGTGGGGTGCCTCCTAGAGGCAGCTCTGAGTCGTGTTCAGAGACAGGTTAGTTTGAGGGTGTTTACCCAGTCTTTTCGGACAAAGTCTTTGCGTAATGTGAGCTTGTGGTCTCGTAGCTATGGTAGATATGCTACAGGGACAGGCCAGGGTGCTTACGGAATAACTCACTGTGGGATGCAAGCTTCTAAGAAACAAAGTTCTGAGATTGGCATCCTTTCCATACCTGGTGGTTTGTCGGAGTCTGGTGGAGTTTCAAGTCGGTCTTGCTTGATGTCCACGGCGGTGAGAACCTTTGGTCTGATTCTGGATCAGGGAGTTAAGCGATCGAAGCCTATTGCAACAGCTGATAGTCCATTTTGGCAGTCTCTGTTTGACGAGCTAGGAAGCTGTGCACCTTACGACTGGACGTAATCCATATCGAGCAGAATCTGCTTCATGCAGTCAGGTTGGTTAGACAGTTTGCAAGTGACAGTCTGGTCTGCATGTCGTGGCTTTTCTGGTTAGCTTGGTCCAGTCCTTTTGGAGCATGCCGTGGTTTGTGGCAGTGGTTCCTTGGGAGGTTGAGGTCAGGTTACGCAGGGGCTCTGTGGCATTCTGGCACACTTGTTGTGAGTGATTAATGCGTGGCCCTGAAAGTTCAGAACTACTGCTTAATAGGTTCGTTAAGTGTTTAAGCATAAAGCTAAGTGTCTCTTGTGTCCTAATCTTAGCTGTGAATGTTAGGGGGCTAAGTTTTGTGTGGTTCCAAGGGTATTTCCTGGGAAGGACATAGCCGAGATGAAATAAATGACGTAAGGTGGGTCTTTATGACTAAGTTATTTCTCTGGACTTAGCTTGTGGTTCACTATGGCTCGATGGCGTGAACGATAATAGGGGAAAGGACAGCTTTCTTATTTAAATTCTGCTTATTGTCGATCCTCAGGACTCTAGTAGTGCCTTTAGTAAATTGTTGAGATTACTTGTGTTAGAGGGTCACAAAACGAGTGCACTGGCTGGAACTAAGCCAAAATAACAAATAAGGGTGTCTGCTTCCTTTCTGGGCCCTATGGGAAATGGAACCACACTTGGACAAGAGAGGCAAAGGAATTAAATCATATAGAGGACCTAATGGACAAGGGAATAGCTGCTTGCTATTATTATAAAGGTCAAAGGAATGAAATAATTAACGAGGAAAAATAAAATCAAAATTAAAGCAAAAGGAAATAAAATGATGAAAACATGGGAATGATCTGAAGTCGAGAATAATCAGTGGCATTAGTGGCTAAACTTTGGATTTGCTTTGATCAACACTCTATAGTGGGTTGTAGCGGTTGCGTGTTCAAGACCACATTGGGTGTGTTCCTCCAAAGGTTTAGTCAACATGCCGAACGAAAAATTCCTATGGTTATACAAATTCTTCTGTAGTTAGTTACGCAGTTTACCTGCAGTTAAACTTGAGTTTAATTAACAGGGCATCTGTGAAGTTAGTCTTCAATGGTTAGCAAGGAGTATTCCTAACCCTGTGAGGGTAAACTTTGGCTAATAAGAATTGCAAACACGGAAAGTGAATAATTAGAAACCCTAAGTGGTGTTGAGGAAAGTATTCTAGAATACTTTGCACTGTGGAACCCAGCGGTGATTAAGGGTTCAAGAAAATAATGCTAACTGCTAACTGTGGAGGTTATTCAGCTTAGCCTGCATTGGATTGGAGCTAGGTTAGGTTAGCTTAGCCCAAGTTAGCTTGATGCTAAGCTAGGTTAGCTTAGCCTAAGTTAGCTTAGTGATGGGTCAGTTTAGCTTAGCCTAAGTTAGCTTGATGTTAGGCTAGGTTAGCTTAGCCACCCAGGCTGGTTTGTTTACAAAAGTGACATTAAGAGTTAGCACTTCCTGTGACAAGTTGTCATGGGAGCCAGAGGGTGTCAGAGCAATTCAACAGTACCTGAAGAATGTCTGTGTATTTTACATGAATCATGCATGTTTTAACGGGTTAAAAGGGAGGCACCTATACTTTATGATTTTCAAGAACTTGGTTGCATTAAGTAAAATGCAAATGTGTTTTGGCATTTGCTAATTTTCTCATGGAACTCTGCTCTTTACTTCAGAGTCTTCTATTTGTTTACAGAGTAAGGAAATAGATTTGCTGCAAGTTAAAGCTTGTCTTGTTCTATTTGCTTACAGAGTAAGGGAATAAATTAGCTTTCCTAAGCATATATAGTTACGTCTCTCTCATGCATGAATGCTGACTTTTCCGCGAGTTACTTCTTTTGATCGTTTAGTAGCTTTCTGCTTGTAGAAGCAGCTAAAATTTAGGTGGATTGCATCAATCTAACAATAAAATTAAGGCCTTTACTTGTAGAAGGGAAGCGTCGCCCAGGTCTACATACATATAACTCTGTCCTGAGCTGTCTTCGTCAGAAACAGGTTTACTTATACCGCGATTTTGGATTTCTTTTTTTTTGTTTGTTTCCAAAGCGGAAAAGATATTGGTACAGATTACAAGCTGCTGAGATGATTGTTCTGTTACACAGACTTATGCTTTAATGCTGAAGTTCCTGATACCAGTTGGAAGTCTAAGGCCTAACATTTTTTTAAGGTAGAGATGTCAATTCCCGCTATTTGTTTTATCTGCATTTAGGCAAGCCAGCTATCAAGATGCGTATTGCACGTAGTGTTTTAGTTGGACCGCGATGGTCAAGTGCACGCCTGTTGATTAACAGTAATTTAAACTCGGGTGATTTTACTACACTCTGTCGTCAAGGCAAAGTATGGAGTGGGTGTTTTCTGTGACTCTTCACTGTCGTGAAATGTTTAACGGTGCCGTTCTAAACAACATCTAGAAACTGTTTGTTTCAAAAGAGTCATGCATAGTCTGTCGGCGTTGAGGCGTACATGTCTATGTAAGATTCCTTTAACTTAGTAAAATTCTAATTCTACAAACGCAGAGTCTTGCAACTCTTTGAACACCCATTTTCATCTACTTTTTAAAAGTTCTACGTCCGATGTTGATCAAGGACCTTTTAGCAGAGTCTTGCACTGCGTTCGTGCAGTGTCTTTAGGGTTGCAGTTCAGAATAATTTGGGGTTTTAGGAATTCTTACTGAGTGGGCCTTCACGCATTGTTGAGTGGGCCTTGCGTGGGGCAGGAGAACTATGGTGACTGACGGGATAGGAGGACAGGTTTCTTGAAACTGGTGTCCTCCTCAGTTATAGGTTCGCTGCAAGTTCCACAGCAAACTCGTTCGGGAGCCGGTGGTGGTAGCACAGGCCCTACTGGGTCTGTTCTGCTGGGTGTCGGTGTCGTGTCAGACACCGGTTGGAGACAGCAGGTGGAAAGTCGATGTCTTGTAGATTGTCAGAGATGTGGTGGAAGGCGGGCTTTCCCACCTCCCCCTTTTCAGCTCTTGTGTTGTTGGCTGAAATGTGCAGACTGGTTAGGGGAGACTTGTGGTGTGTGTTTCCCCTTTTCCGGTCATGCTGTAGTCTATAAGAGTATTGCAACTCTGTGGATCAAGTTCATGTTCGAGATCTTGTCTCTGCTGAACGAGCTTGTGGATGGTCACACGGGCCTCTTGAGAGTTTCTTTCGTAGGCCGTGGCTTTGCAATCTCTTTAAGTTCAGCCTCTGCTCTTTGCAAAGGGGCTTCACTTTGTCGAGTTTCTCGTTGAATTCCTCTTTGGTTCTTTTCTCTGACTATTCTCTTCAGTCTGTGTAGAAGATTTAGACAGGGCAGTTTGAAGTCTTTTACTTCCTTCTGTAGCTCGGGGTCGTTGTCATCCTCGGCGTTGCAACCTTGTGCTCCAGGGCGATGCGGCTCCTTTGCGGAGGCGTGCGTGTGCGCTGAGCTGGTAGGCGAGGTTGCACGTGTCTGGCCCAGTCTTTGTCGTGGGAGCTTTGGCTTGGTTTGTGCGCCATCAGCTTGTACACGTCTGCGTCCAGTTGCTCTTGGCTCGGGGCTCTGAGTAACCGGTAGGATGTCCCGATACCACTTTTTCACTTCCGATACCGATACCGATGCCGCAGCTTTGGCTTTTGCCGATACCGATATTAATCCGATATTTTTATTTTATTTTTAAACTAATAAAAATATAGTAATTTTCTCAATTAGCCCCTTAAAATATACCTTCAGTATATAGTCCACAACAACAGTTGATTATGAAAGATTGCCACCCTTTATTCAAACACTACTATATATATATATATATATATATAATATAAATAAATAAAAGTATATATATATATAATAAAAGAAAATACTGGTACTTCAGTGGGCTACTTAAAGCTAGCTAGCTACCAACAGGTTTAAAGTTAAAACAATTTAAACAGCAGTATTCTACATTGTAAATACCAGTACAGTTTTTTTAAAGCAAGTATAATTTCTATAACTGTGTGTTAAACTGATTATCACTCTTGTGTGTGTTAAACACAATCTACTTAATACAGACAGCCTCATTATAAAGATAAACAACAAATCCCCAAAATATATGATCATAATCTATGACAAAAAAAATGCTATTATAAACTAGATTAGTGAATAATACATATTGCTCTTTGTATTGTTGTAAAATACATTCATGAAAAACAATAACAAAAATGAAAAAGATAATTATTTTAGAATTTTAAAATTGAGACATGTTCTAAGTGTATAGCACAGCTATTTAATGAGGCAGCAACATTAATAATTATTAATGTTAAGAAGCTTTAATTGCGTCACTGCATTATGATATGAATGACTCCAACACAGTGCGGCACAAAGCGCTTATGCGCATCCCGAGCGCAGAATGATGCGCTTGAAACCACGTGGAGTAGCAGCACGCAGCCGAGCGAGTATGCAGTATGCATCCTATGTTATGCACGTTGCGCGTCGAGTCGGCTTTGAAAAGTTCAAAGCACAAAGGAAATACATATTGATGGACAGTGTATTATACAGTATCTATCTATACAATAGTTTATTGAGCCTTTTCTTTTAACAGTTTTAAATTTCAGTTACTGTGCGCGTGAAGAACAATAGCGCTCTGACTCTAGTGTTGTGATCTAACCGAGGGCGTCCGACACCTGGTAGAAAGTAACACGATTAAGTTACAGCAATTAAGTCCAGCAAGATAATGTTGTTTTATGCGAAAACATAGACCTTAATCTACAGATAAAGTATAATAGTATTAACATTGAATCATCTTGAAGATAGTTTCATCATTGACTGTAACAGAACGCGACGCGCTGTTTGAGTGCTGAATGGAGAATGACTGACAGCCGCGAGAGGGAAAAGTTAACGTGATCTTGAATTTAATGACTTAAATATTAATTTCTCTCTCACATAATGGCTTCAGAACACTTATAATAGAGTGCACGAAAACGTTATGGTACTTAAGAATGTTTTTGTGCCTTCTGTGGGGCTTAACAATAACATAATAGTATACGCACAATATCGGATGTGGATCAGCCTCAGTATTAGTCGAATACCCGATCTCCGCAAAAAATGTCAGGATCGGAGCGATACCGATCCTGAGTATCGGATCGGGACATCCCTAGTAACCGGTGGCTTTGGGCAGGGATGGAGATGTCATGAATCTCGGCCATGTCTCCAGGTTGTCCCCGCGGGTTGTGGGACTGGAACATACTGGCTTCACTGTGGGCGAGATGAACACAACACACACAGAGAGACCAATGCAAGTTCGACTACGTCTAACGAGCTATAATGCCGGCTAGGCCGTGTGTGAAAATTTTGGTTAACTGATGCAGACAGTTAAACCGTTAGGTGGGACAATTTGGGTAGGTCATCATGGGTCTGAATGAAGATTTGACAGGGCGCTAGCTTAGGGGTCACCTGTTGATGCTAACGACTTGGTTGTCAAACTATTCTTCAGCTTTCCTTGGTGTGTCAGAGAGGTTCTGTCTCTAGGTGAACTGAAAGGAACAGAGCACAACAGAACAGAGCAATGGCAAGCTAGCAAAGTTTGAAGTAACATGCAACCATCAAAGATGGGGAGGTCTGTAATGAAATGGCATTAATAGTACACAAGAAGTGTTAAAAGTGAAAGAGGCAGTTTGTGAGGCTAAAGCCTGCAGTTTGTGGCTTGGAGAGGCGGAGGAAGCCAACCACTTCAAATATCAGGGGAATCTCTAGATTCGATGGCCAATATTAAGTGGATGGGTTTTAATACCTTTTCTAGTTTGCCTGGGGTGAAATGAGGTCATCCCGGTTGGAGTCAGCCTCGTGGCTGGTCCCTCTGTCACCCCCAACACCTGACAGCAGTGTCCCGGGCATTTCGTGCATCTGTACCGAGGTGTCCCTTTCAAGCAACTTGACCTTAAACACAACCGACGGTGCCAGATTGGTGGTGTCGTGTTGCGGGCCGCATCAACAGAAAGATACAGGAAAGTACAGAGACCTGCGCTCAGTCAGCGATGGTGGCGCAGATCAGACGAACCAGCCAGCCTGACCCAAGCGAAGGTGACTGTCACATCACCACAGCACTTGAGAGATTTCTACCTACAAACACAAAACAGGATGAACAAGTGTGCCTCAATTTGAATTAAAGCTCCTCTATCTACATCAAGTTGAGTGTCTATTTTTGTTGAAAAATCAAAGGCAACGGCTTTACTAAAGTCTATGGTATAAACACAAAGGGAATTGTGACAATGTCAATTATCAGAATAACCCAACCTCCATACAGGGAAGAGATAGCATTAAGTGCAGCGGGAGGAGCACAGGAGGAAGCAATCTGTAGTGGCGAGTTTTGGCCACTAAGGGTGTGTGTCCCTTCCTCCTAGTGGTCAATCTGGCTGACAGAGAGCTTGATTTGAAGTGCATTCAAACTGATTTAAATACAATTCAAATTGAGCAAATGCATAGGGGTTAAGTAACCTTTAGATTAGTAAGGATACAGTTGTAATAAAACCAGATCAAAATTATTAAAAATAATTTGAAATGGAAATATAGAAATAAAGCCATAAAGCAATTTCCCAATGGGAAATGAGAGACTTAATTCAAATTAACTTTGAAATTTGTTTGTTTCAAACCAAATTTAAATAAGTGTAGTAAAATTATAGGTTGGTGTTATATTTGATGACAATCACGATTACGAGTAAGGGATCAGTGACTGTAACCAAAACAAAACCGACTGGGAGAGAGAAAGCCATTCAGGACAGTGAGGTTAGGTGATGGCCACAAGGGGGCGCTTTCCTCCCAAGTGGTCATCAGAAACTGTTAAGACTTAATTCTGAATTTCAAGTTCAAATGTGGTTTGAACCAAATTCAAAACAAGTGCACACAGTCAAGGCAAGGAAAATCATGTTAATGAAACAGGCTGTAGATTGCACATGCATTGAAAATTAGGGAAACTAGTTCGAAATTCAGTAAGGAAGCAGGGTGTTCCTGACAGAATTTTGAGGAAAGAAATGACCTAGCTGTTAGTGTCCACACGAGGGCGCTATTGCGTTCGTGGAGGGTTAAGTCGGGGCTGGGGTCATCTGATACTGGAAAACACTCAGGGGTGCACCCTAGTGTTTGGCAGTAGTATTACAGCCAGCCCGCTTTCAAATGTGATTGTTTCAGAGGACGTGTAGCGAATTACACACCTATTTTCTGCATAATCACGAATAGTGCGGAATTTAAATCTCGACGGATTTCTTTTCGGTACTATATTTTACAAACACGTTTGGCAGGATTTTTTTTTCGCTGCGCCGTGCGAAAGGGAAACAGGAATTATCCATCTGTTTCAAAAACTCCAAATAACATTTATCACAACTACCGTTAATGATTAGAATGTTTTCAGTTTGGATTTTCTTTTGGTGCTATTATTTTCACAAACACGTTTGGCAGGATTTTCTTTTTTCGCTGCGCTGTGCAGAAGGGAAACAGGAATTATCCATCTGTTTCAAAAACTCCAAATAACATTTATCACATAGCACTTATGATAATATGCGTTTTTTTATACATTTGATTAGCTAAGTCAATGTTTTTTTCAACCAGGAGCTCATCGTTTTTCTAACGATTATAATATAAGATAAGGCCTTTTAAGACTAGAGGAAGAATCTCGTTCAACTAAATCTTGTCTTCCAATGTCAGAAGAATCTCGTTCTGACAGAGGAGTTAAAATTATTAAAAATGTTCGTCCAGAGGTTTCTCTTCCATCTGTGTCAGAACAAATTTAATACTGAGGAAACTGCAGTTTACTTTTAGCAATTTAACAGTGACTAAAACGTTTGAACATTTAGCAGCTTGTTAAATATGCTTGGCTGAGGCGGCTTTCGTGCCCAGCTCAGTCATATCGTGAGTTCGCAAAGCGTTCACTCCGATGTGCGCGTGTAATATTAAATATTACATAACAATATTAAATAACAATATACACATTTGGACTGAAACTGATTTGCTCATAAACAAGTTTGAAGTGCTCGTTCATTCTCCACCATTCTGTAATGACTCTGGGCGGGTCTGATCGAGGGGAATTTGCATATCATAATTAATAATTCATAATTAATAATTATTCATACAGATTTGGATCAGCCCGGTCTTACATGTTAATAAATCCCTCGATGAGGGCTTTCTGTTAACTTTACTTATATGTATACATGTGTATCTCTGCAATTAACCACAAATTAATTGTAATAGATTGCACAGACCACGTCTTACAAGACAAGTAAAATTAATTAGCTCAATTAATTTATAGAGCAGGGAAAACTTAATTCTCTGGCCAGAAGAATTCAGCATTCCAACTCCACAAAACATAACCTTTTTGGTATGTTTAGTTATATAAAGCATGTAGCGTTCGATCTTTCACTTCAGGGACTTTGTCATGAGCAGGACAGTGATTCAATCACAAATGATCATATTGAATTTATTAAAGTATTCAATAAGGCAACTAAGTAAGCATTTACTACGTTACAATGATACATGTATATACAAACATTAAACACAAACTAAGACGACGCAGGGCGTTAGACGATAAGTGATTTGGAGAGAGAGAGAGAGAGTGAGGGTAGAGAGAGAGGGAGTTACAATCACCAAACAGTCAATTAATCTTTCTGAACACCATGAAAACACTTTCTTTATGCTTCTGAGAAGCTCTAAAAGAAGGTAACGTTATACTTGCACAACATGTTTGGTCTGTGTGTGTCGCGGACTCGTGGTCCGGCCCGCACGATGAAGGGAGTTGCTCTCCTGTGTGCGCGCGTTCCGTGGAGCGCGTGAGCGCCGTCCCGTCCTGGCGCGTGCATGGTTGGTCGCTTACGCGTGGCCCCTTTGTTCCGTGGGGAGTCACGTGGCGTTCGTCTGGCATTCGGCGCGAATGTTTGAAAGGCTTAAAAGTCTTTGAGGTGACGTTACCCGAGGAAATAGATCGGCAAAGTCCACTTCCTTTCCTGGGAAACGAACTTGGTAGTTCATTTGAGGAGAAGATGAAACTTTGGACGATCAAAGAAGGATCCCGGTTGGGGTCGGATCTCCGTGAGGAGATCCTTTACGTGCTTCTTGACATGAGGTGTTTTCGGAAGAGAAAGGGCGGAGCTGGCGCTCCTTCATTTATCACCTTGGTGAAATCCATCCCTTTCCTGTTGGCTTGAGCCAATCGGGGAGATGGAGGCTGCACGCGGGAAACATTCTTTTATGGTTCTTTGTTCTCAGACCACGCGCTCCTCGTGGGAGGGGGTGTGTTCACATAAGGGCTACTATTGAAACAGTTCGATCATCCTTGGCAGTAAAACATATTAAAAACACACTTTACTTTACATCTCTGTACATATTCGGGTCGTTCATCTGATACGTATTCTAGAGACACCAAGGAGCATTATGTTACATTAAATGAACATATACTTCTGTTTACAATGCCTAAGGAAGTTATTTCTAATTCCTGTTTTATGCTGCAACCAACAAAGATATTTCACGGTGACCTGGGGAAAAACACACATAAATAAAAACCATTTGAGAATATAAAGAAAATGTCTTTAAACACCAAAGGAATGCCTTCCTCTTTGTTCAGACATTCTTTCACATTCCAATGTGTTAAGTCAGGCCCAAGAAGCCTCCCTCTTGTGTGTGGGGGAGGGGAGGGCTTGTGTGTGTGTGTGTGTGTGTGGGGGGGGGGGGGGGTCCGAGTCCTTGGAGGACGGTTGATTCAGTCTGGCAAAATCATTACAAATAACTTTTGGAAGCTTGCTCTATTTATCATCAAAACAAAAATAAATGACAGCTAGATTAGATGGATCAGGGTGAGGGTGATCCTCGCTCCGATGCAGGACAACAGGTCATCAAACTGGGCGCGGGACAGGTGGAAGTACCGCTGACAGCGGCCGTCATCCAGGCGCTCCTGGGGCGAGCAAATGGTGAAACTAGCCAAACGGTTTGCCTACCGAAGGGTCCGGTGGACACAAATATGGCGACGATGATCCCCATGCCGCTGTTCTAGTTCTACAGTGCGGTGAATCTCTCGATGAATGATTCGATCAACATTAACAAAGATGGCCGTCAACAGGTTTCGGTTTTGACGCGCGTAAATTTCGCTTCAAACTTTTATTTTACCCGCGTCAGTTTCGCTCTTGACTCGCGGAATTAACACAAAGTGGTCAAGCGTCAAACTTAGGCGCGGCAGACGCGAATTTACCCGCGATACGACTGGTTGACTTCCTGAGTCTATGAAACCACTCCCTCAGAAACAGGCAATGGGCTCAGATTGGTTAGATTGGGCTGGTGTGTTGTGATTGGCTAAACTGCGTAGTGCAAGTTGTCCGGAAACTTCACGCCCATTACCTTTACAGGTGAATGTTTCATGTGCTCGGTCAATGTAAATAATGGTGTCCAGTGGCGGTTCTACTTTGAATTACACCCAGGGCGAGACCCCATTCAAGTTAATTTTAGTTGATCATTATGAAAATTATTAGATAATATAGTGACCAAAATGATCACATACACAGAATATTGTTCAAAAAGCCTAATACACAGTGAAATCAATTCACCAAGTTAATAACATTAAAGATTTGTTTTAAAGGAGTGTCTTTTATCTTACTAAACTTTAAAAAAGGTTAACACAAAAAAAAGGTTTTATAAAAAGATAGACCTCATATTTCAGCATTTAAATAATCTCTATAAAAAGAATGAGTCAGATAAAGATACATTCCTGACATTTATAATGCACAGTAGCTTCTATTTTATTATTAATAGTAAAATTCGTACCAATTTTCCCATGGCTGTCGTTGCTATAGAACCATGCACTCATTACACTCATTGCACTCATCTCCACAACGACAAAGAAGTTTTAGTAGCTAATGTATTTTCCACCACAGAAAAACGCTTGCTGTAGCTCTGCTAAAAGATTTATTTACGGAGAAGAAAAAACACCCAAGTGTTTCGGTGCACGTGCACTCCCATACTGAACAGTATATGGCAGCGCGCTTCCCGTGAGCAGCATAATGAGCGCGCTTCCCGTGCGCGCTATTTGAAACATAGAGGATTTGAAATAACGTCCTCGAGCAGCGCAAAAGGCGAGATACGTGAACTGAATCAGGAGATCCCCTTGACATCGCTTCTGCGCACGGCACCTTCTCAGCAAGCAGGGCGCCATTGCAATAATTGAATCGAAATGATAAAAAATAGAAAAACTTCGCGGCACAGAGGATTTTTTTAACTGCTGCTCGTGCCGCCCCCATGTAATGCCGAACCGGGCGACTGCCCAGTTTCGCCCGTGCCTAGAACCGCTACTGATGGTGTCAATACTGCCGTATCAGTTAGAGCCAGATTCAAACACAGAAAGCGAGATGAAGAGAGTCAAGCAGAACCTCCCCACACACGGCTCTTACAAAGCGTTTCTGAATGGTACATTTTAAAAAAATATATATTATTATTCTATTCTATTTACTATTATTATAAGAATTTCGAATTGTTACTTGAAAATGCTAATGCTGCTTGTTAGCTTTTGATACGTTTTTCTCCTGATTAAACATGTCATATAACTGAATAAAAGTTATTGTTTTATCGATATAATGAACAACCGTTTATCTTTCACACGAGAAACGAACCAAACCTTTTTTCAGTTTGATCCAGACCAAGACTACCTCTTTTCGTCTGACCAAATTTCATCCGTTTGGTCCGGAACCGTAGTTCCGGGGGAGGTTTAATTCACACCTGTAATTTAGATTCGGACCAAACTGAAAAGTCCGAAAGTCTAGACCAAACAAGGTAAGTGGGAAAGGGCCCTTATTTGATAGATGAGTAATGTAGACGAACTGCTGCGAGTGTGACAGGGCACATCAGAAGAACGAGCAGAGAGAGCGCCCTGGTTGCGCGCTCGCACTCTCTCTCTCTCTCTCTCTCTCTCTCTCTCTCTCTCTCTCTCTCTCTCTCTGCGGAGCCAGGCGAATGCACAAAGGCTTCACCTTTTCCCTGAGCGCTGTTTTGCACTCTCTCCCTGGCACATAGTAATCAAAATATATACGACAAATAAAATGTTTATCCACTGCAGTGGGCTTGAATTTATGAAGAGTTTTTGCCACTTCAGTATGTTAAGGTTTGGCATATGATGAAACTGCTCCCAATTAAATCAATTTTGTTCTTTTATAAATCACATAAATTTTTTTTTTCACATTTAGCTTTGTGGTTTTGAAAAAAAAAAGGTTGTTGTTGGTTTAAAAACAACATAACTTTATGTATTGTTAATAAAAGGCGGAGATAAGTGAAGACTTGTTTTACATTCTGTACTAAATTATCAATTTGAGAAGCTCTTTTTTATCTTGTTTCACATTTTATTTTGTCTTTTAGTGAAGGGCGCTGGTCTTGGTCTTGATCTCGGTCTTGGTCTTGTCTTTGGTCTCGGGTTAGGTGGTCTTGACTACAACACTAGGCTGTAGCATTGTTTTTCTAAAAAACAAGTATGTGAACTAGGGCTGTCAATATTCCTCTATAATACTATTCATATTTTATTCCATTCCATATTTTATGTAATATTTGAATAATATTTGAATATTAAATGCTCAAATTCATCCTATTATTAATATTTACGACATTACACATTCTTATGGATCGCCAATGCCACTATAGCCTGTGGTTGTTGTTACACGTTCTGTCCACTAGAGGGACATCTAACATTACTACAATAAACATTTAGATCGCTTTCTTATTAACAATAAAAAAGCGGAACAAACGCGTGTCCATCGATATTAACTACCAGCTATACAGCGTGCTAACCTTGAAAATACAGCTGTATTCTAATAATAACTTAGCTCACCTTATTAGATAGGCTCCTTGCATGCTGCCTAATAATTTTTTAAAGCTGGCTCTCTACATTGACAGCACTGTGTTGGACTGATTTGTGCAGCGGTGTTCCAAAGGGCAACGTGACATCATGACTTTTGCGTCATATACACGCCACTTTCAAGTCAAGTGGCGTGTTATCTAGCATTTTGCTATGTACGTTATGCGCGCAGTATGTTCTCGCTCTAGATTCTGGGAGATTTTAACTAATTTGCGGGCATCAGGGAGACGCTATCAATATGCGGAGACTCCCGGATCTTCCGGAAGACTTGGGATGTCTGTATGGGAAACGCTGATGATAGCCAACAGCTTGGATAACGTGCACAATTGCGTTACGATTCAAAAACTTTATTGTTCATTAGACAAAACAAAAGCATTTTATTTTCAAATGCGTGTAAGCCGCGAGAAAGATTGCATATATAGTATATATATTTTTAAATATATATAAAAGCAATATTCGAATAGTAACTTCAGTATTCGAATAGTATTGTTTTTAAAATATTCAAATTATATTCGAATTTAGGAATTCGTTCCAACAGCCCTAATGTGAACATCATTTTTCTGAACATCTGTAAACATATTGTGGTATTTCTATACTTCACCTTTAAGAGATAAGAATGAATCATGTATGGTCAACTCTTTATTTATTGGCAAGCAACATTTGCAACATATTTCATTCCTTCTCCTAGTTATGATTAGGAACAGCTTAGTTAATGCACTGTGTGAAGTAACATGAACTATGAACAACTGTATTTTATTACCCAACTTTACCTAACGTGGTCAACTAATGTTAACTAATGAAACCTTATTGTAAAGTGTTACTGAACTATCTCGCTAAATCTACTAAAGAGCAATGCATTTTTTCCCTTTGTCTTTTGTTGTTTAATAATATACAGAAGCTGTATATAAGGCTGCTGCTACTTTAAGAATGCACAGATCCAATATACTGTTAAACATTTTCATTGAACATTTAAACATTTCCCAACTGTTTCTGTTAACCTAAGACATAACCAACTGCATTTATGCAATGACTCTCCAATCCAGGCATGTCTGTATATTTACCTGCTTCGGGTTCACGCCTAAACTCAAAGCTCACATTACTTTTCCATGAGTTCTGCTCCTCTCAGAGTGCGCACAGAAATCTGCATGGAGAACAGATCTCTTCGTGGCTTAATAATGCAGTTTTAATAACTCTTCTTCACGTCCTGCAGTTACGCAACGATAGTCTGCATTTTATGACAATCATTGATTTAGCTGATTAGGGAGGAATAAAAGCGCACAGCTATGATAGAAAGAAATGCACTCAATCACACAGCCCTAATTTTTTACTGATTTTGTAGAGTTGCTGTCGTTGCAATATGTTTTTTATACACAAACAGCTCATGATCTAGTGTTTTCAGTGTCTCAGAGTAGCTTGAGGCATAGGATGAAATAACATAATTAATATTTCTTATTTTGTTTAATATTAATATACTCATATTTTTTTGGTTATTTATAATAATAATAATTATTAATATGGTCTATGTTTAGAAATATTTTGGAATATTTTATTATAAAATTGTCCATCCATATAAAAAGGTACACCAAATTGGGAGCTTTTTATTTTTATTTTAACTACTTGTCCCCTTAATAAGACAGACTGTACTTCCCATCATTCTCATGTATCTAATCCCCCCCACCCCCAACCTAAAATCACTGAAACAATGCATTGTAATTACGATTTCCGATTGTGCAAAGTTGGAAAGAGGAACCTCTAACATCTTCACCCATCTATCATTTTCATTTAGCCTGAAAAAACTGGGTGTTTGGGAAGGGTGTTGGAATTTTTTTTTCCTAGAATCCCTGGAATTCTTAGTGTATAGATCATCCTATTGTGTCCATGATATTAATTTTATGGATGCATCTCAAAAAGAAATGTCCAGGTCAAGTTTCATAATCAGAAATTATATTTTGTAATGCATAAATGTAAATGTTAAAATGTTTTGCTTAAAGAAATTTCTACATATAATTCTTAATAATAAAGGTAATGTAATGCTTAATTTCTTAATTTTTAATAATATAATTAATTATAATTCCTAATTTTAATGAAAATAATGTCACAATGCAAAATTTCATAATTATCCTAAAATAGGCTCTTTTTTATATACTTTATGCTGTACATAAATATACAGCATAAAGTATATAAAACTTGCTAAAATAATAAAATTAAATATTATAAAATATTTATATACAGCATAAAGCATACAGCATAAACATTTATCTGATTAAGTATGACCCACACATTTTTTTTAACAGTTTTTATGACATTCACCCTTGTTGAAATGTTCCTCTTTCTCCTGAGTGGCAGCAGACTGGTGTTGGAGTGGATGGGGATTTTCCAGGACACTGTGGGAATATGGCAGCCAGCTTCACAACTCTCTCTCTTTCTCAGGTGCTCTGCCATGGGAGTGTGAGCATGTTGTGATCTGCATGCTAATAAAGCTCTAAGGACAGCGATTGTGTTTGTGAGTGAGTTTAGTGATGTGGCAAAAATAGGTTCAGCCACATTAACCAGGCTGATGAAACGCCCAGCCAATAGCTGCGAGAAGAGACAACAAGCGTAAAGTGTGTGGAAAAAGCCACAGTAATGTTTTTATTTTTGACCTACATTGCTGTGTGCTGTTATATGTCCCAATTTCATGTCTTGAGTTGACTAGATTGTGAGCTAATTAGTTGTCAGAATTTGTCAACTAAAGTCATCTTTATTTATATAACGCTTTATACAATACAGATTGTTTCAAAGCAGCTTTGCAGTGATAACAGGAAAATTATGCATTCCGGCTGTTGTTCAGCTGAAGTCAGTTCAGAGTTGATTCAGTTCTGTTGTGAACATCATCAATTATTTAATTAATTTAGCAAAAAATATGTTTTAGGCTGTGTGTTGGTTGTGTCTAGGTGCAGGTCCACAATCTGACTTACATCAGACCTTGGGATAATAGTTAAAACAGACTAATATTAGAGTAGATGTTATTCTTCTTACTTATCAAGTACATCGGTAGTTGATTTTGATACTCTGTAGGTATTATCAACTGGCCATAATTGTGAGATCGCAATAGAAGTGAAGGACTATAATGCGTTTAGACCTCATTCAAGTCCTGGGGAGCTAAACCATTTAGTGCTTTGTAAGTAATTAGCAAGATTTTAAAATGCATGCAGTGTGTAATAGGGAGCCAATGCAGTGTTGACAGAACCGGGCTGATATGGTCATAGTTCCTGGTTCTAGTGAAGTTCTCAGCTGGAGTTTGTTTATTAAAGGATTAGTTCACTTTTGAAAAAACTTTTGCTGATAATTTACTCACCCCATGTCATCCAAGATGTCCATGTCTTTCTTTCCTCAGTTGAAAAGAAATTAAGGATTTTGATGAAAACATTCCAGGATTTTTCTCCATATAATGGACTTCCATGGGAACCAGATGGCAGAAGGTCCAAAAGACAGTTAATAACAGTTTCAGATGCAGCTTCAAATGTCTTTAAACGACAGCAGACGATGAATAAGGGTCTTACCATGCGAAACGATCGGTTATTTCAAACCTTATTCCAAAAATGTAACTTTTCTAAGGACAAATGCTAGCCTTGCGATATTCTATGAGGCGCATTTGTAACGTCACATAATACGTAATTACGTTCAAAAGGTCACGCGCGACGTAGCCGGAAGTACAGAATCAAAATCGTCCGACATCGTTGTTTTACCTTTTAATTCCTTTTTTTTTTTTTGTAAACGGCGTTTGAGTTAGTTTGCACGTTCAACCCTGGTTCCATGGTTCAACCTATGCGTTCAACTTACTGACTCTGTACTTCCGGGTACGTCGCCCGTGACCTTTTGAACGTAATTACGTATTACGTGACGTTACAAACGCGCCTCATAGAATAGCGCAAGGCTAGCATTTGTCCTTAGAAAAGTTACATTTTTGGAAGAAGGTTTGAAATAACCGATCGTTTCGCATGGTAAGACCCTTATTCATCGTCTGGTGTCGTTTAAAGACATTTGAAGCTGGATCTGAAACTGTTATTAACTGTCTTTTGGACCTTTGGCCATCTGGTTCCCATGGAAGTCCATTATATGGAGAAAAATCCTGGAATGTTTTCATCAAAATCCTTAATTTCTTTTCAACTGAGGAAAGAAAGTCATGGACATCTTGGATGACATGGGGTGAGTAAATTATCAGCAAAAGTTTTTTCAAAAGTGAACTAATCCTTTAAGCGCACAGGCAACCACCCAGCAGAACATTACAATAATCTTGCTTTGAGGTCATGAATGCATGAAGTAACCTTCTGCATTTGTCATTGGTTACAATGACAATTTAGGTACATTTTTAAGATGGAAAAAAATATGGTTTTACAGATGCTTGAAACATGGCTTTCAAATGAAAAATTGGTATCAAAGAGCACACCCAGGGCCCTAACTGACGATGAACACTTGACAAGGGCAATCATCAAATGTAAGACAGTATTCTAGGTTATTTGTGCTTCAGACATGAATGCTTCCTCAAATTGTGTTGTTGTGGAGAGATGTTGTTAATTTTCATTAGTATTTATAGAATTTTGGTTCCTTCAGCTCTGTGTTTCCAGTATGCTTAAATCATTTCCTTCTTCTGTATGAATTATTTCTCCTGACATTGATGCAATAGCTGTTTGAGCATAACAACAAATACAAAGGACAGTCACAACAGCTTTAGGCCTGCAGCTGTATTTTTGGAGCACAAGTCATGTGCTGTTTTAGTCGATTAGCTTGTTACTGTGGTGTAAACAGGTCTGTTAACTTTTCCTGCACTGCATTATGGTATGCGAGATGTGTTTTGGAAGCATGTGTTCTGCAAGCACGTGTTTGTTGTGTGTGTGAAAGAATTAGCGACAGGATTCCCTCTTCTGCACTTTGCATAATGTTCCCTAAATCTTTCCCTAAATCTTGAAAGATCCAAAAGGGTCAGTAAGGAATCAAACAGTCTAATCAAAGTTTTCTTAAGTAGAGGATGGCTTTATATGATGAACAGATTTACAAAGTGCATAGTGTAGTAAACACGGACATTCAAAATGCATGCATCGACACGAGACATGAGAGTGAAATGGAGACAGTATTACAAATTTTCGATGAACTAACCCTTTAAAGTTTGGGAATAGTTATTTTGACACGCTTTGCGATTAGAACTGTGATTGACTGCACTGATCATCCGAAGCGCATACGTCCTCGGGTCAGTTGCATAAACATAGTCATTGTATAGCCATTGTTGCATAGACATAGCCACTAATTTTACCAACGAATCAGTTACCTAACGTAACCTCGGTTCTCTCTAAATGAGGGAACAAGTATTGTGTAAGTTTAACTTACGCCATGGGAAGATTCATCTTCTCGAGAGATTGAAGCCAAAAATTAACCTTAATTTTGTATCTATTGTCAACGCAGTGCAGCAGCTAGCAGACCTAGAGCAGGCTGTCTAGCATTCTTATTGGCTGCCCTGCGGCAACTGCAGCAGCCTACCAGTGTGCCCCATCAGATCCAATGAAGTGTGCTTGCGCCCTCATCGCATCCTAGCCCGCCAGAATTGGTGTGGCTCAGTGTATATAAGCAGGGCTCGGAGGCTGAATCTCTGGTTTTCATTGACTGAAGCGAAATAGTCAGAGAGAACCGAAGGTTACGTTCAGTTAACCGATTCGATTCTCTACGAGAGGTTCTCTCGTATTGCGTAAGTTTAGCTTAAGCTACGGGAACCCTTTGTCAATGCCGTGCTCACCAGCATCCAGTTCATGAGTCCCAAAGAAGCCCGGAGATCCCAGATAAGCAGGAATAAGCGCATGTACATAAGCATTCACAGGGAATACAGAGCGGCGACGCCAGTTCAATGTTTAAGCATATAGCACATAGCGTGTTACAGTGCAGCTCAACCAGAAGAGCTAAGTCATATGAGAGTAACCTACATACGATAATACCTGGACAGAACTGACATCTCACTGAAACTGACAGCAGTTTAAGCCTTGTTCACACTACATGATTTTAAAACGTTGGGCTGAACTGTGCGGTTCACACTACATGACTTGCTCTCAGTGAAATCAGGAGTGTTCAAGTTGTTTAGCTGTTCACACCACAACACAACGTGATTGATCCACAACAGGAGGTAACTCACTACACGAGTTGACAACGCACTACATAGAGATACAACCACGATCAGATGATGAGAGCAAATCATTTGTGACTCTTGAGCTGTTTCAGTACTATGGTACGGCCTAAATCCTGAAAATAATCAAATAAATAACGAGTTGACAACAACTCTGTCACCCAACGATTCTATCTTGTCTACAAACCACGTTTTGTCACGAAAAACCATGCAATAAAACGAACCAGAAATGACGCGAAACAGCACGTGCTCCAATACCCAGCGAAGAAGAGAACACAACACGGCAATATGGACATCAGACAGAAACTAGTGCTGCACACTCTTTGCTCGACGATGTGCTCTGAGAAAAAAAAGAAAAAAAATAGAAAAACTAAGATTTACCTGGTGTCCTCAACCCATGCGTTGCTATGATTGGCTGTGCTCATGACATCACTGAGGTTGAGTCGCGTGACGGCTCTGGATATCTAGCAGGCTAGATATTTTTCTGGGCTCGGCGGCGCGACTGCGAGCGTTTTTGCTGCGTTGTTGGCTCTGTCATACTAACAGATTGGCAAGTGTTCATCGTCCGCTAATCCCCAGCGATTTGCACGCGATAACACCCTGACCTGTCGGCGAGCTCAACGATTTGCAAATCGGGCATAAATCTGGTTTAAAATCCTGTAGTGTGAACTTGGCTTTAGCCTGCAGGGCGGGAACTTCCAGGTTATAGAACCTGAGAAAGGTAGACGGGTAGGCGCGCACGCTGTGTTGATAAGCGAGCTGTCATGGCCACAGTTCTATTCCTAAAAGTAAAATGACTGACTAGGCAGTTATGAGCTCTTGGTCCAGTTGACCGTGAGACCCATGCTTTCCAGATGACTGAGGAGTGCAGCTCTGTGAGATATTTTTTCTGTCTCAGACTGTGCCAGAATCAGCCAATCGTCCAGATAGTTAAAAATGTGCATGCCCTGAGTTCTCAAGTGTGCGAGAGCCACGTCTATGCACTTTGTGAATGTACAGGGTGTTAAAGCACTTTGCAAGACTTCCTGTTTTTGTCAAACTGTGACTCCTAGAGTCGCTGTGGAGTACTTGTACTGTCGTAAATGCACAACATTCAACCCGAAAATAGTCATATAACCAATGCAATAACTCTATTAGTTCAAGCTATTCAGTTTAGGTAAAAAAACTTCATAGAGCTGCTTTAAAGACAAGCTGAACGGCAGGACGGTGTATTGATAAGCCTGACCTGGCCGGCTGTTTCATATGTAGCATTCCGGCCGCCCGTCGCTGAGAAGACTGGCTGGATTGTCTGGGCTGAGCTGGGCGCTGTGTAGTGGCTCGTGCAGGCAGCTGGTCACGTGGGCGGCCTGCAGTGGAGCTAGCGCGACAAGGCAGGAAGAGGTTCATGGCCTGCAAGGTTTTCTGTACCTCAGGAAAGCGATCGATGATCCTGCGCACCGCTGGGCCAAAGAGACCAGTGTGGGAGAGTGGTGCGTTGAGAAAACAGACCACTGGAAAAACCAGTGGTGCCTCTCTGTAACTGTCAGCGAGGCCATGCATCTTCCTAGGGCCTGAGCTGCAGACTTGGTAGCATGAAAGGGAGAAATCCGTTGCGCTTCTCAGGTCCGTAATGGCAGCTGGGTCCGGGCCTTTCCGTCCCATTCATGGAGGAGATCGTCTCGTGAGGATCTGCAGAACAGCCATCGAGTGCAGGTGGTGGAAGCTGCTTGTCCAGCAATGGCATAGGCACGACCAACAAGACCAGAAGTGGTCCTGCAGTTTTCAGACAGTAGGGGAGACTTTGAGCGTCATCTCGCGGAGGGCAGACAAAGGTGCACAGCAATCGCTTCCTCAACCTTGGGGATAGAGCTGTATCCCTTCTCGGCGGCACCGTCCACTGAGAGAGCGACACGGAGACAGTGGAGCCTCGCAGAGAAATGTGCATTCCACGATTCAGCAAACTCTGAGTGAAGTTCTGGGAGGAAGGGCACAGGCCTGGCTGAGGGTGCTTGACGGCATCGATGAAGAAAGCAGCCATCAAGTCTGTTGGGTGTGGGCTCCTTAGGTGGTGACCACTCAAGCCTGTGTCGTTCAACGGCCTGTGAGAGGAGGCGCATCAGCTCAGCATCCACTCCAGCACGGGTCCTGCCAGATTCCTGGATTGAGGGGGAGGTGGAGTGATGGGAACTCGACCAATCCTCGCTGATCTAAAGCCAGAATGGAACAGCTATCTCCTGCAGAGAGTCCTTCCGCCTCATCGTCAGACACAAGACGAACCCCAGCTTTTCAAAATGTATCTTTTGGAGACCAGATATTGTCCTTAATAAAGAAAATTATTATATTTAAAAATTATTTTCAAATTGAATATTTTTCATATTTAAATGTTTATATTGAAAGTATGGTAAATGCTGGTTAAATATACCAACTATATCATATCACTATTAAAAATAAACACTTCATGGCATACCATAAAAACTTACCTGTCGTTCTCATTTCCAGTATATTTCACAATGACTGATTTCTCACCTTTTTTATGTACAGTGACATATGTTGGCAGGTCAAAAACAAAGGTGTTTGATCCAAATTACCTATCTGATCCAGGGAATGGCTGATCACATTGCACTGAAAAGACATCAGTTTCTCCCTGAAGTTGGAGGGCAAGCGCTGTGCAAGATGCGTAAAGCTAATTCATTACAACACATCATTCTTACGCCGCATCAAAGTGTTCACTTAGAAATTGAGAGGCAAGTGTGTCAGTACGTTGCCGAAATAAAAAAATGAGGGGCCTTGCTGGTTCAGCCTGCGCCTTTAGTTCACTTGCCTGTCAATTTCTTCTAAGCAACTGGTTTTTTTTTGGACTGATGTAAGCTTTTCTTTGACTGTTAGCATTTTTAAGATTTTTAAGTCTCTTTGGGCTCGCCATCTTCTAACATTACACTCTGACTCAGTCCTGGGACACTCTCATTTTACACGTATCTGGCGCTCCCTATAGTTGCGGAGTGTACTATTGACGTAAATATCTAGACCCTGAATTTAAGACAAACACATTTTTTAGATGTATTTCCAAGAAAAAAACACCATCTTGCATTCATAACAGTACGGTATTCCAAGTGTTTTAGATGGTTTATTTTTATCATTTTAGTGCATTTATAGTAGGAGAGGCGGAGCAGGGAGTCTGTGCCCGTGGCAGTGATACCTGTGTAGGCCTAGCCTAGAAATCTAGATGCACCTGTAGGGTCTGGACTAATCAGACACACACTAATTATTCATACTCATTATATTTAATGAATATAAAGGTTTATGAAACTCCTGAACTAACATCCCAAATGAAACAAACAGCAGTGTCATGTTACAGGGCTGAGAAGAGGATTTTATGACGTTCATTTAAGAACAATAGATATTAATTCCTCTGGGTTCTGTGTTTTTGTCTGTACACAGTTTTCCCAGTGGATCAGCTTGTGCAGCAAGATGGTAGAACCAGCAGCAGTGAGGAAGAGGAGGATGAGATGAAGGCAAGCCCTGTGGTGAGGAGACGCAGAGTGAGGAGGAGCACCACCGGCTCAGAGCCTGGAGATCCGCAGGAGCCCCACAGGAGACAGGAGGTGCTGATCAACACAACAACAACAACGCATTACTCCATAATGCTGTATAATAATGCTTGATACTATAAATTATACCAGTTTTACTTTTTATATTTTTACAAATACTTTTTACTTAGTTTAGCTGGAAATGTAGCTGGAAATTATACATCTATCCTGGTCACAGAAACATTTCTTTGTGAGCTGGATCCATAAACTACATGACGGATATAAATGTATAAACATGCTTTTGCTGGAAAACGATAAAGCAAACCGTCTCTGGTAACAAGTGTAACCTTGGTTCCGTGAGAAGGGGATCTAGACACTGCATCCTAGGACACTAATGGGGAACACCTCAGCATGACCGGTGTCTGAATCACATGTCTAAACATGACAATTGTATTGGCTGGTGACGAGGGTTGGGTACCGAAGTCATAGACATAATAAATACATAAACGCCCTATTGGCCGCTGGAGCGTACATCAACGGCGGAGAGCAACTTTCTCATACTGCTCATAACGAGAATTGAGAAAAATGCCTGTTTTGTGTGCTGCTTGCCTGTTGGCAAATGTCAGTGACTTGAATTTAATGCGAGCGGCAACTGGCAACCAGTGCAATTTTGTGAGAAGAGGAGTGACGTGTGCTCTCTTCGGCTCATTGAAAGAATACTCTGTTGTGCAGCATTCTGGATCAGTTGTTGAGGTTTGACAGAGCAAGCTGGAAGACAAGCCAGGAGAGCATTACAATAGTCCAGTCTGGATAGAACAAGCGCTTAATTGGACAATGAGTTGTGTAGCATGCTCTGTTAGGAAGGGCCTGATCTTCCTAATGTTGTGCAAGGCAAATCTGCAGGACCGGGCAGTTCTAGCAATGTGGTCTGTGAAGTTCAATTGATCATCAATTACAACCCCAAGGTTCCTAGCTGACCTTGATGGAGTTATGGAACAGTGATATTTTCTGAGACAGTTATCATACTGTGAAACTCTCATACCGTTACAACCCTACATGGGAGAGTCCCCCACCCCACCCCCGCTGTTAAACAAGTACTGTAACTCAGCAACTTTTAATCTGAATCAATTTTAAATGAACTACTTTTACCTGAGAAGATTTTTAGACAGGAACATTTTCTTGTAGTTAAGTAAGATTGTACTTTTAGTACTAATAGTACTTTTACTTGAGTAGACTATTTTAGTGCTCTTTCCACCTCTGCCAGGTGATGCAATGAACGCTCTAATCATACAGGTGTGATCATATGCGTCAAAGGGTCATGAAACACACACGGAGCATATTGATCAGAACCATACATTAGCTGAACAGTTTTATTCAATGTTGTTTTTCACCAAACCATATAATAGATGTGTTAGATTGAGACTAATTGCATTGCAAATGCTTGCCAAACCGTGGGAGAAATGTACGGTTGGATTTTGTACCAAAAACATTGACTTCCTTTAATCGTTGTTGCATTTTTCACAAAATCACATTTATGTTAGCCAGCTATCTCAACAACAACAACAAAACACTATGCATGCCATGTACTGAAATTATGCATGTTTGATTCTACATCAGGTTGTTGAAGACATACAAGCCCATCCGGATGGCCACACTGCTCGGCAAGATCAAGGTCATGTCAGCGGCACTCTGAACAAATGCATCCTGTTAGCGTTGCTCATCGCCACCAGCATGGGCTTCGGGCACTTCTACGGTGAGCAGAGACCTCTTACCATGCTGTTACCATTTTATACTTTAATTCATTTTAATTTGATTTTAAAGACTGTTGGTGGTAAATACTGTCCAGCATTAAGTTAGCAGCAGTCTTGTACAGGTGCAGCATGCATCGTTGGTTTTGTTTTGTGTAAAAACAAGGTGGAATCCAGTGAGGTTTTACAGCAGGGATGGGCAAACTGAGTCCTGGTGGGCCACTGTACAGTTTAGTTCCAACCCTAATCAAATACACCTGAGCCAGCTCATCAATGCAGGGCTCTAGAGTGCGACCATTTTTCAGCAAATGCGACCAAAATTTGTAAGGGTGCGACTAAAATTTTTCGTAGGTCGCACCAGTGCACCTAACGTTCTCACTTGATTGCATCCGCTGACTCTCCACAAACGCACGTATGGTAAATGCTCCGTGGTGTGTGATACGGAAATAAATTGCGACCTGAACACCAGAGAATCAGTAATGGCAATCAGCAGCAGAAGAAACAGATGACGGAGAAACTCATATTCAAAAAAAATTCTCATTTGACGAACCCGTTGGGCTATGCTGTTTTCAGTTGATGAATGAATGGAAGATTGTAGCGCGTAACGCGCATCTCATCCAATAAATCGCAATAATCGTTGTGCTTCGTTACTATTGATATGAAACAAAGTCTTAGATTTCAAATTAGGTCAATTTTCTTACGAAACTCAAAAACATAAATAGTGTATTGACACTGTGGCGTGAGATCGCTCTGGCTCAGCTCAAGAGAATCAGCAGCGCGGAGCGCACGTGAGCTTCTCTTCCGCCTTAATAATACCAGTTACAGCGCGAAATAAACATGATCGAGCATCTCAAAGTGTGTTAAAAGATAGAGTACAACTTATCGAAATCCGTATCTTTCACATGGAATCGCTCAATCAGTATTTCAACCGTGGAAAGACATCAGTAAAAGGCGTGTAAACAATGTAATGTTACATCACATTTACCTCAGAAAAAACATGACCATAAACTTGTTAGCCAGCTAGAAAAATTAACTCTAGAGCTGCATTTTGCCAAATACATGCACCATATTACATATTCATTATAATTTTTTATGTTTTTCAATATTTAATGCATGTTGTTTGAAAAAAATCTGGCAAGTTTTTATCCAGCCACCATTTAAATGTTTATATTTCATATAACATTATTATTATAAAAATAAATAAAAGTGTAATTTAAGTGTTTGTGTACAAATCAGGTGATTTTTACCTTCAATATTATAGTAGGCTAATGAAGCATAGTGGGCTAACTGACTCCCAGTTTACAGCATTAGTTGAGATTTGTTTTCCTTGAGAAAATTTGCCATGTACCTGATATCCAAAATAATCAATATTGATTTGAATTGTGAAATTGGTGTCAAATCAATACCCTGCCCTAACTTGAACAATGTAAAAACAGCACTTTAATTTTTTTTTTAAAGATTTATATTTTTATATACAGTATAATTGTGCTTAAAAAAAAAAAACTACATCTTATTCTTTTTTAAAAAGCATTTACATAATATATATGAATAGATGTGGAGCGTGATAAAAAGGTGAACTCGAAATTGTGGCGTTAAAGGTGACGCGAGACGAGAAAAAATTTGAGTGCACCTAAATTTTGTGCTGGTGCACCTAAAAAAGTTAGGCGCACCAGTGCAACCAAGGCAAAAAGTTAGTCTGGAGCCCTGCAATGCCTTCAGAATTACTAGGAGCAGAGATGGTTTTGTTATTGGGGGATACAAGGGTCCGCAGCTTTACCATTGGCGAAAGCACAATGGCCACTTTCATGGCCAACTTGGATCACTTGTACCTTGATAACCAATCACATTACAGCCTGCCCTTGACGTCATTGAATTTCGTTCAGAGATGTGCAACAGTCAATCACCATTTGTGGATACCATAGAAATGAATTAAGTGAATAGAAGTGCTGTAATATAAATCCTTCCTGTCGCGCGGTTCTCTTATAAAACATAATTGTTTGGTGTAAAGTCTAAAAATAGGTCAATCCAAATTTAATGTTTTAAGAGTAAACATGTTGAAGATTAGTTGAGAGGCTGTCCATTCATTATATAAACAGTCTGTTCAGCATACTGAAGCCTTTTCTCCATTGTCATCCATTAAAAAACAACTTCTGGTCTCCTTCCCTGCTTATTGTAGCGTTACACTATTTTTTGCTAACCTGTAGGCTTGCTTTAAATCAGCTTTGCTAGAAGGCTTCAGTCAGGTGAGTTTGACCAGGGTTGGAGCTAAACTCTGCAGTGGCCCTCCAGAGCAGAGTTATCCTGATATCCTGATAATTAATTATATTAATTAATGTCTGTACAAATTCATAGCAATGTCTGTCTTCAGGAACGTTTCGATGGCATTTTTTTCTCATCTCACCTCAGCATAAATCTGATAGATTTTTTATGTGATGTTGTAAATTTGAACCATTTGATGAAAAATAAGCTAACGTGCATTCTAAAAATCGCAACAATTCGGATAATGAGGTATCTAGTACGATGACTCGGGAGTGGGCCTGTTCGGTTTACTTAGTTTTGCCATGACCATGAGATATTAACTTGTGATAATAAGTCATGGCCATAAGATCATTTTGTTGAGGTAACGACATCTTGGCCTATTTCTAATGGCCACGAGTTAAATGCTTAAACAATCCTGCGTGATTAACTGCTCTGGATAGGGCTATTATTATATTTATTTTATATTATATTAACCTATTTATCATATTGCATATGGTGTTGCTTATAGACAGCATTCGAATGAAGTTTGTTTTTATTAATACATGATAAAAGAAGTGAAAAAAGCCCAGCAGAGGTTGTACTTTCTTTGCCAGCTGAGGCAATTCAACCTGCCACAGGAGCAGCTGAAACAGTTCTACTCTGTCGTCATTGGTTATCCTGTGATGAGGCCCTATAATATACCCTGTGCAATACGCAAGTGTATTATGCTACTTTCAGCATGACGCAGTTATCATTTTCACGTCCTATGCCACGTTTAAATAGCAAATGCATTTGTGCGCCCATGGGCGTGCTGGTCTGAAAACGAGGTGGGTTTAGGCGCATTGTTGGCGCATTGCTATTTTGAGGCAACTGACAATTTTTTTATTTAAAGAGCGCGTTAGTAATATGCTTCTATAGGTGGGTCCACAACGTGCGTTCACTTTTGTCCCGTAGATCCGTTTCCTCGATAGAGAAGGGTTGAGTTTTTCCACTTGCAAATTCCGCCATGTAAATAGCGAATCCTCCATGGCGTGAGCATAAAGGGAATATAAGATGAAACTCTGATTGGTTTAATGCATGTTATGGCCAAAACACAACCATTACTCATTAAGAGAATAGGGACAACCCTTTTAGACCAAATTTGTCCAGTATGTAGGGTCGGCAAAATTAAAATCAGAATGACCATAATAGCTTTTTCTTCTAGCAACATTGCGAAGAATACTTTTAGGGTTGAAACATTACAAGGTTGGTTTAGCTAAATATTTTGAAGATGAACTGGTGTTAGTCCTAACAGTGTTCTATTAATCAACATATAGTAATGAAGTTTGCATGAGATTTGTATTATACAGATTATATTATACAAAACAGCATGTCCAGATTGTAATTTTTCCTACTGAACCTCAACCCTGGTTGTGGGAAAAAGCTACCAGTTAAACGTTGCTGATATACGTACATTATAGACAGTATTAATATCAGAATGTGTGCATGTTCCAGGCACAATGCAGGTTCAGGAGAGGCAGAGGATTGTGGAAAAGAACCGCGTGAATGAGCTGGAAGTGCCGTCCAAGAGAGAACTGGCCATTGTAAGTAAGTCCTGTCTGTCACAGTCCGCTCACTGAGCCTGAGAAAGACTGCAGATTTGAAAGCTGTTAATAGATTCAAAGACTTGTTTTATCTTAGAGATCGTGGAAGTTAAATAATGACAAATGTCTTTGAAAGAAAACATTGTATTGCAGTAATAAAAAATGCATTGCTTTTGTGCTTGCAATTCAGTGCATTGTACTATTTTCAGGGCTTGCATTTTGGGGGGCTGAAATTCAACATGGATTCATCAGCTTAATTAAAAAAATATTCAGTATGTTTAAAAGTAACACCTATAATGTTCAACAGCCAATTATCATTCCATTTTATTTCACTTTACAAATTCACTTAAAAAAAAATGGTGGTTCAAATTCGGCTGAATATTCCACTGTGCACATTTGGAAACTGCAGGAATAGCAGTAGAGTACCGCTGCTTAATCTGCCGTTAGTCACCTAACCAGCAGGTGGTGCAAGCGGGTGCTGGCGAGAACCAAAGCAACAGGTAGAGCTATTCATTCACAAAAACTCATTTAGAAATGGAGCAAGCAGTAAGTTATGATTATCAGGGCCAGTATATACAGTATGCAGGACATTTTAAAAACTTAACGTTAAAACACTGGCTTACTGGTCTACCAGTAATGTAAAAAGACAAAACTCAGTCAGTGTACACCTTATAATAATAATAATAATAAGTTTATTTTATATAGCGCCTTTCCCAAGCTCAAGGACGCTTCACAATGACAGTAAATACAACAATTACACATAAACAGACAATTTACATAACAGTGCAGGGTCAAGAATGTAAGACAATGGACAATGGACATTTGCCCAGTCCAAGTAATGAGCAAATGCAGTTGCAAGTCGCATTACATTTGCAATACAAACATAGAAACAAAGACAACAAACATTATTATAGAAAGCCTAGTGTACAGTTGGAGTAAAGATGCAAAGGATGATTAGAGCCTAAGTTAATATTGTGACTGTGTTTTGTCAAATTAACATTTCCTTGACTGAAATACAGGTTAAACAAATGTGTTTTGAGTTTATGTTTGAATTCGTGCAATGTGGTGGTTGTCCTGAGAGCCAAAGGAAGAGAGTTCCATAGCTTGGGGGCGATTACAGAGAAAGACCTGCCGCCCATAGATGATAAACGAAATCTCCGCTCACATAGGAGATCACAGCCAGAATATCGGAGAGTTCGAGGGGAATATTAGGAGAAAGTAAGTCAGAGAGATAGGCCGGGGCAAGACCATTGAGTGCCTTAAAGGTAAGCAGAAGAATTTTGTAAGTGATACGGGATGACACAGGTAGCCAGTGCAGGTTAAACAGAATTGGAGTGATATGGGAAGTTTTTTTAGTGTAAGTTAGTAGTCTTGCGGCAGAGTTTTGAACATATTGTAAACGTGAGATAGAATGTGCTGGTAGTCCAGAAAAAAGAACATTACAATAGTCGAAGCGAGATGTAATGAACGCGTGTACTAGTGCCTCAGCGTCTTTTGGACTGACATAGGAACGGAGCTTGGCAATACGACGCAGATGAAAAAAGGACGCTTTACAAAGTTGACTAATGTACGATTCGAACGTCAGTGCAGGGTCAATAATGATGCCCAAGTTTTTGACAGTGGCAGATGGAGTTATTGATGTAGCGTCAAGGTCAAGTCTGGAAATATTACTCACATTTTTTGTCAGAGATGGAGGGCCAGTGATTAGTATTTCTGTTTTAGTCAGATTCAGACTGAGAAAATTGGTGTTGAGCCAGGTCTTTATTTCTTTAATGCATGATGATAGAGATGTGGTCTGGAGAATAGAATCCAGTCTACAAGCAGTATATATTTGGATATCGTCGGCGTAGCAGTGGTAGTGAAAACCGTGGCGGCGAATAATTTGTCCGAGAGGCAAAATGTAAATAATAAATAGTAATGGGCCGAGAACTGATCCCTGTGGGACACCTTGTTTGAGAGTGACAGTTGGAGATTTGTGATTGTGCATAGCGATGTAGTATTTCCTATCTGTCAGATAGGAGGAAAACCAGGATAACGCGGCTCCTGAGATACCAATCTCTAAGAGGCGCATGAGTAGGACTTTATGGCAGACAGTATCAAAAGCTGAGCTGAGGTCGAGTAGTAAAAGTAAGGAAAGGTTCCCAGAGTCACCAGAGAGTAAAAGGTCATTGATAACCCTTGCTAATGCAGTTTCAGTACTATGGTTTTGGCGAAAACCAGACTGAAATAGATCGAAACTATTGTTGATAGATAAATATGACTGCAATTGAGTGGCAACAACCTTTTCCATGATTTTTGAGACATAAGGTAGATTGGAGATTGGGCGATAGTTAGTGTAGTCAGTTGGGTCCAGATTAGTTCTTTTAAGGATAGGAGTAACTGCAGCCGTCTTTAGTGAGACTGGAACAGAGGCAGAGAGAAGAGACATGTTGACAAGATGTGAGATAGGTGCAGAAATGACAGAGGTACATTGTTTCAGAAGGGTTGTAGGTGCAGGATCAAGCCGGCAGGAAGAAGAATTGGATTTCTGTATCATTTCGCTAATCAAAATGGGGTTGGTCAACATACAGTTACTAAGCGTTTGTATCTGAGCTTGCTCACAACTAGGAGTGGTCGTCTCATCACTAAAAGTCCCACATAAAGCCTCCAGCTTTCCCTGAAAGTGTTGCAGAAAAGAACAGCACAAGTCGTCAGACTCTTGTAGACAGGCATTGTGCGCAGGCGCCTGAACAAGCTTATTTACAATACTAAATAGTGTTTTTGGCCTGTTGTTTGCATTAGCAATGGTTTTAGCAACGTAGGAAGAGTGAGCTGTATTCAAGGCGGTTTTGTAAAGTTTAATATGGTCCGAAAGTGTTTGGTAGTGTACAGTCAGATTGGTTTTCCGAAAGAGACGTTCCAGCTGTCTGCCTCTTGCTTTCATGGCACGTAGCTCAGCAGTAAACCACGGCGAAGAGTGGGACAAGGGAACAGACCTACTCCTAATTGGAGCATGCTCATCTAAAACGCCAGCAATGGCAGAGTGGTATAAATCAAATATTTTGGACGGACAGGTGAAATCAAAAACATCAGAAATAGCAGAAGTAATAGATGCAGCGAACATACTAGCATTAATAACATTGGTCTTACGATAAGAGATGTTAACATTGGCAGTACGTTTAGTTTATTGATGAAGCATACTATGTACAGGCAAGCAGTTTGTTGTTATTTTACTTCCATAAGAGAGTAGCCAAAAAAGTAGCCAAAACCCTTTAAAAGAAGAACATAATCACACATCAGCAGACTTAAGCTGACATTCATGGCTTCTGAATAGTGATGGGCAAAATGTATTTACTAGTTTGGATTACATTGATTACACCTCTCTGTGTTTTTTGTTCTCTTACGAGAGGTTCTCTCGTATTGCGTAAGCTAGCTTACGCTACGGGAAAGATTCTTCTTTGCCGAACAATTGAAGCCAAAAATTTTTATAATTTGTAATCATTGTCAACGCACTTCTCAGGTGCAGGACCTAGAGCGGGCTAACTAGCAGGCTCATTGGTTCGTTCCTGGGAAGTGCTCGAACCGATCGGAGAGCGGCGCTGAACCCGCGCCCAATCAGCGGACGACGCTCGCTTATTATGTCAAAGCCCGCCGAAAGGGGCGTGGCTTGAGTGTATATAAGCACTCTCCGTGGTTTGGAACAACGATTCATTTTGATTCAGCGATCTAATCGCCTGCCGTTGCAAGACTGAAGCCGTCGTCGTGACAAGGCACCTTCTAGCAAGCAAGAAGCCTGAAGAAGCCGGCCCCTGCCACCTTCAGCCGCCTCAGCGAGCTAGCGCCGTCCGACGACTTCCACTTGCTCCATCACAAAGAGCGTGAGCGTCTTTTAAAGATGTCTCGCATTTCCTGCGGCTCATGCCGCGCACCGCTCGAAGACGGAGACCGCCACCTCATCTGCCCTCTCTGTCTCGGGCTTGAACATGCGGAACTCGCCCTCGCCGATGGAGGATGCTCTCTCTGCGAGGCGCTGACAATGTCTTCCCTGCGGGCAAGACTCCTCACCGTTAAATCCGCCCAAGCCGCGCCGCCTCTGACTTCTCCGCGAAGAAGAAGCGCCGCTCTCAGAGGCCGCTGGAACCTGCGATGGCTGTGTGTGGGCCGCAGCCGCCGCCCCCGACCACTCTCTCTCTCCACCCGAGCTGGACCCCCCATTGCCGCCGAGTGGCCGCTCTGCAGCGTCCCTCGACTCTGAGGAAGAGAAAGAGTCGCCTTCGTTGCACGCTTCTAACAGCGACGAATGGTCTTCACTGGGCTCTTCGGCGTCATGCTTCGCGGGGACCCGCTCCGGCATCGAAGAGGACCTAATGCGCCTCCTGACTCTCGCCGTCGAGCGTCTGGGCCTCGACTGGTCACCACCACCCGAGTTACCACCGAACCGGATGGATGGAAAGTACCTGCACCGGCGCCCCGCCCCGCTGGCACCCGGTCCGCTCCTTTCCTGCCTGAGCTCCACGCCGAGCTCACTAAATCGTAGAAAGCTCCTCTCTCCGCTCGGACCCGCTCTGATGTCTCCGCCTCGCTGCGCTCGGTGGACGGAGCCACCGAGAAGGGCTATACAGCGATGCCGCCCGTCGAAGATCTGGTCGCCGCTCACTTGTGCTCGCCCTCCGCTGGATGGCGATCCTCCCCTAAGCTTCCTTCTAAAGCTTGCAGAGCGTCCTCTACCTTCCACACCCGCGCCTATGCAGCCGCTGGCCAGGCCGCTGCAGCGCTGCACTCCATGTCGGTTCTCCAGGTGCTGCAATCTGACCTGTTGAGTGACATAGCGCAGAACGAGAGAAATCGACGGCCGTGCGCTCAACGACTTAATATGCGCTACGGACCTCTCCCTTCGCGCCACCAAAGCTGCCGCTCAAGCGCTGGGAAGATGCATGGCCATCCTCTGTGTCGCCGAGAGACAATTGTGGCTCACGCTCACGGACATGAGCGAAGCTGAGCGCGCTGTCTTCCTCAACGCGCCCGTCTCACCCTCTGGCCTCTTCGGATCTGCCGTCACGGGCATCGTAGAACGCTTTTCCGAGGTCCAGAAAGCCACCCAGGCCATGAATTTGTTCCTGCCTCGCCGCGGTAACACTTCTGCAGGCCGCTCTCGTGAGCCCCCTGCCAGAACGCCTCAGACAGCGCCGCCGCAGCAAGCTCAGGCCCATCCCCAGCACAGGCAGAGCGGCCGCCCTCGCTCCGACAGCCGACGCAGACAGGCTCCCCAAGCGCCCCGCCCCAAGGTCACGCTGAAGCCTGATCAGCAGAAGTCCGCCTAGCACTTCTGGGGAAAAGACGGCTTCTTCCGCCGCGGCCGGACCGCTGTCAAAGTTTCACCCTCTGTTAGTCCCCGAACCTTCGCCGACTGCAGCAGCGAATCTCGCCGAGACAAGCCGGTGACTCGACCCGCTTGCGAGCGACAAACAGCCGTTTTCACGGCTACCCAGAGAGTTCACATAAAGAGCATAAAAGCCTCAAGTGTAAAAAATGTGACCACAAGCACGTGTTCACTCACACTTTTTCCCGTGTCCCCCACAGAGTTCACTCCCACTCAGCGGCCTCCGTCCGCTCGAGTAGCAGAAAGCATAAGCACGCCCTCAAGCAGCGCGTGTCCCCCCTCTGCTCGCTCTGTATCATGGCCCATAAGCTCCTCTCTGAGTGCAAATCCCGTTGCCACACACAGTTTACACGAGCACACACACAGTGTCCAGCCCGTTACATGCAGCAACCGGGACAGCACGGCCATTCAGCCTCTAGCAATATGCTTCAAAGCGTGGAAAGCCATTCCCGGCATATCCCCGTAGGTACTAAGCATTATAAAAGACGGCTACCAGTTACAGTTTCGCCGCCGCCGCCGCGTTCCGCGCCCGGCCCCTTTCTGTGGTCAGCCCAGCTGCCGCGAGCACGCTCCGCACAGAAATATCGAAACTGTTAACAAAAGGCGCGATAGAGAGAGTCCCTCCACCCATAACCGAGCCGGGGTTTTACGGCCGTTATTTTCTGGTCCCCAAGAAAGACGGCGGCCTCAGGCCGATTCTAGACCTCAGATTTCTGAACAAAGCTCTCATGACGAGATCATTCAGAATGCTGACGGTCAGGAAACTCCTCGCACATGTGCGCCAGGGGGATTGGTTCATCTCCCTAGATCTGAAAGACGCTTATTTTCAGATTCAAATACACCCTCGTCACAGGCAGTTTTTACGCTTCGCCTTCGAGGGCCAGGTTTATCGATACGCCGTTCTCCCGTTCGGCCTTTCCCTAGCGCCACGCACGTTCACGAAATGTATGGACGGGCGCTCTCCCCCTTCGAACCCAGGGATGCGCATTTTGAATTATTTGGACGATTGGCTGATTCTAGCACGTTCCAAAACAGAGCTTCTGTCGCACCGTACAGCTCTTCTCGCTCATCTGGAAGCGCTGGGCCTCTCTGTCAACTGGACAAAGAGCGTTCTCCAGCCCAGTCAAAATATCTCTTTTCTGGGGATAGACCTGGACTCTACCACTATGAAAGCACGCTTTTCCGCTCAGCGCACACGCCGCTTGCAGCGTTTAGCCGCTTCGTTCCAGATGAATACCCGCGTTCCGGTGAAAACCTTTCAGAGAATGCTGGGTCACATGGCCTCAGCTGCAGCCGCGCTACAGCTAGGTCTTTTACATATGCGCCCCCTCCAATTCTGGCTAAAGACCCGTGTACCCCGCCGCGAGTGGACCACGGGCCGCCAGCTAATCAGAGTCACTCAGGCATGCATTTCTGCACTACAGCCTTGGACGGTGACCGATTGGTTTCAACGGGGCGTCACGATGGGGACCTTCTCTCACCGGAAGGTAATCTCGACAGACGCATCCAACACAGGCTGGGGTGCGGTCTGCGAGGGCTCACCGGCCTCTGGCCGATGGTCGGATCGGGAGACCCCATTTCACATAAACTGTCTCGAGATGCTCGCGGTCGAGTATGCACTGTTGCAGTTCCTCCCGCGCATCCAGGGTCACCACGTCCTGATTCGTTCAGACAACATGACAGTGGTATCCTACATCAACCGTCAGGGCGGGGTCAGATCCAGGAATCTCTTCCTGCTGACACGCCGCATTCTAGTTTGGTCCCAGAGTCATCTGCTCTCGCTCAGAGCGACGCATGTCCCGGGACACCTAAACGACGGTCCAGACATTCTATCCAGGAACCTTCTCTCTCCAGGAGAATGGTCCCTGAATCCTCTTACAGTCCAATCACTGTGGCGCCTCTTTGGCAGAGCGGAGATAGATCTCTTTGCGACAGAAGAGAACTCGCACTGTCCGATATTCTTCTCGAAGAACGAGGACGCGTTGGCGCTAGAATGGCCATACCGCCCGCTCTATGCCTTCCCTCCCATCTCCCTGCTACCGCAGGTCATTCAGAGAATCAGGGAATTTCGCCACCCGGTGCTCCTCATAGCCCCGCGTTGGGAGAATCAGATTTGGTACCCGGAGCTCACACAGCTGTCTCAGACAGCCCCGTGGCCCATCCCGGTCAGAGCAGATCTCCTCTCTCAAGCCCGCGGCACAATCTGGCATCCCCACCCGCAGCGCTGGGCGCTTCATGCATGGGTGACCAACGATTACACGTTGATTTGCCAGAGGGAGTCTTGAATACGATCAAACACGCTAGAGCGGCATCTACCAGAAAGCTCTATGCGGCTAAATGGTCTGTATTTTCAAAATGGTGCACCGAAAAGAATTTGGACCCCCTTAAGTGTGAGGTCTCTTCTTTGCTTTCCTTCCTTCAAGATATGCTGGACAAGGGCAGAACCCCATCCACCCTGAAGGTTTATGTGGCAGCCGTCGCGGCCTTCGTTGGTCCCCGACGCGCCCAGTCTATTGGCAAAGACGAGCTGGTTATCCGCTTCCTCAGGGGAGCCAGGAGGATGAACCCCCTCGCCTCCCCTCGGTGCCGGTTTGGGACCTTTCAATAGTCTTCGAGGCCTTGAAAGCCCCCCCTTCGAACCGCTCGAGTCTATTGACCTCAAATATCTCTCCCTAAAAGCCGTTTTTCTGATCGCTCTTGCCTCAGTTAAACGAGTGGGCGACATTCACGCGCTCTCTTCGAACGCGTTGTGTCTCGAGTTTGGCCCTAACGACGCACAAAAGGCTTGGCCGCTTCTAAACAAACACTATCCAGATGGATAGTAGACGCTATCGCCTCCGCCTATGCGGCTAAAAATCTGCCTTGCCCGCTCGGCGTCAGGGCTCACTCCCACTCGAGGCATGGCCTCTTCGTGGGCTTGGTCCTGTGGTATTTCTATTCATGATATCTGTGTGGCCGCGGGCTGGGCTTCCCCGTCCACCTTTATCAGATTTTATAACTTGGAAGTACCGGCCTTACAGGCTAAATTACTAGCGGTCTAACCCGCGCAGCGTGCTAGCCACGCTTTATGGGGAATCCTTCAACCGGCTAGCCCCTTGATCTTCCCCTCCATTCTATGGAAACTTCCTATACTATGGCCCGCTATGCCGGCCGTCTCTTAGGCCTCATATTCTCATATAAACGGCTTCTGCCCTTTATTATTGTTTCTCCACTATTGCTCCCTCCACCCTCCCGGGAATGCTTGTGGTGACTGACCGGGCACGGCGTTGACCAGGGGTTCCCGTAGCGTAAGCTAGCTTACGCAATACGAGAGAACCTCTCGTAGAGAACGAATCGGTTACCTGAACGTAACCTCGGTTCTCTCTAGATGAGGGAACGAGTATTGCGTTCCCGGCCGTGCCCGCTCTAACAGCGATTCGCTTCATCACTATAAATCGTTGTTCCAAACCACGGAGAGTGCTTATATACACTCAAGCCACGCCCCTTTCGGCGGGCTTTGACGTGAGTAAGCGAGCGTCGTCCGCTCATTGGGCGCGGGTTCAGCGCCGCTCTCCGATTGGTTTGAGCACTTCCCAGAACGAACCAATGAGCCTGCTAGTTAGCCCGCTCTAGGTCCTGCACCTGAGAAGTGCGTTGACAATGATTACAAATTATAAAAATTTTTGGCTTCAATTGTTCAGCAAAGAAGAATCTTTCCCGTAGCGTAAGCTCAGCTTACGCAATACTCGATTCCCTCATCTAGAGAGAACCGAGGTTACGTTTCAGTAACCGATTCGTTTTCTCCTATTTGTCTCATTGGTGAACTTTGTTTCAGCTTTCATCATCCTGTAGCTTTTCTGCTGATAATTTCTTCTCAGATTCATCTTTGTATTCTGAGATTTAGTGTCCTTTATCTTAATTTTGTACTCGCTTATTCTTCCACTTCTACATTTATACGACTTTGGCTGTATTGTTGTTATTGCTCTTCAATAATTTCCCCTCAACTAAAGAGGTTTATATCTTGCATGTAAAATTTCCTGACTTCCTAATTATTAAGGATATTTTCTAATTCAGACCTAGTTTTTTTTCTAGGTTTTTTTTCTCTAGACAATCAGTATATAAGATATTAACACCTTAATCAGCAAGGATGAAAGCAAATACATTTGTAAAGTTAAAACGATTTCTATTTCAAATAAATGCTGTTTTGTTTAACTTTCTATTCATTAAATAATCCTTAAAAACTAAATAAATCAGTTTTCACAAAAAAGAAGCAGCACAGATGTTTTTAACATTTATAATAATAATGAATATTTCTTGAGCAGAATTTAGAATATTAGAATGAGTTCTGATGGATCATGTGACCAGAGATGTATAAAGTACTAGAAACCCGGACTTGAGTAAAAGTACAAGTGCTCTATCAAAAAAGTGACTTGAGTAGAAGTTGAAGTGCTCTTTAAGCACCACACTTAAAGGAGTAGTTCACTTTTAAAAAACTTTTGCTGATAATTTGCTCACCCCCATGTCATCCAAGATATCCATGTCATTCTTTCTTCAGTCGAAAAGAAATTAAGGTTTTTGATGAAAACATTCCAGGATTTTTCTCCATATAATGGACTTCAAATGGGAACCAAACGGTTCAAGGTCCAAAAGACAGTTTCATTGCAAACTGCAAACTGTTCAAAGGGCTTTAAACGATTTCAGACGATGAATAAGGGTCTTATCAAGCGAAACGATCGCTCATTTAAAACATTTTTTTTAAAGTTTAAGTTTTATAAGCTCAAATAGTCGACTTTCTCTGTTTATTACTAATGATTAATCTAAAAGACACTCACAAAACGCTGATTTCACGCAGCTGCCATATTGAAATCGAAAGCGAGGCTCTGGTGGGAAGAAACCCGGAAGTACAGATAGATAACATTCGACTACCAACCTGAAGCTGCTGCCACGATTTAAACTATTAGATGTTAATATCCAATATAGGATATGTATATAGTTCGTTCCTGCTTCTTTTTTTTATGTTCTGAATATATATTTAAAAATGTATTCATAAATTTATAAATGTCACGGTATATAGTCTAAACTATGAAAGAAATGTATGTACATTTTTAGAATAACAAATTTCTACAGTAAACACAACAATACGCCATCGCATTCGCGACTCTCCTTTGATTTAAAGCGTCACTTCCGGTTTTCTTCCGCCGGAGCCATTTCAAATTGACGACTGCGTGAATTCAGCATATTCCTTTGGCTGTAGCAGCAGTACAAGGACAGGAATGTACAAGAAAGAACACCTTAAAACACTGAGCTTGACTCTAACATGAACTAACCATGAACAAAACATTTGTTACTGTATTTATTAATCTTTATTAATCTTAGTTAATAAAAATACAGCTGTTCATTGTTTGTTCATATTACTTCACAGTGCATTAACTATGTTAACAAATAGAGCGATTTGAGAGCAAGACAGGTCTCTCTCTCTCTTCTCTCTCTCTCTGCTCGTTTCTAAATGTGCCGTCAAGCGCAACAGTCATTCATTCTATTCTACATCACTCACCAGTCAAATAAGGTGCTTTGGCAGGATAAAAATGTGCTTTGGTGACCGCCCAAAAAATGTCAGTGCAGGTAAACCTCTGCATTAGTTATGTCAGTGTCTGTGTCAATCAATACTATTACCCTATAAAACGGGTGTGTGATTTAAGCAGCACAGAAGCCAACTTCATCAAACCAGTAACAGAGATGGTAATCTAACGCTCTGGGAACGATTATGGGGGTTTGGAATGATTCGTAACATTTTTATAGTTGTAACGAGTAACGATGCAGAACATAAAAAAAATATATATAAAAGTAAAAGTATTAAACTCATCGAAAATATGTACTGAAGTAAAAGTATTAGTATGAGAAAAAAACAGTACAGTAGTAAAGTAGTTCTACTTCGTTACTATACATCTCTGCATGTGACACTGAAGACTGCAGTAATGATGCTGAAAATGTTGCATCGCACACAGTAATAAATTACATTTGAAAATATATATTATAATAGAAAACATGTTTTTTTAAATGTCAATAATATTTCATAATATTCCTGTTTTTACTGTATTTTTGTTCAAACAAATGCAGCCTTGGTGAGCATAAGAGACCTTAAAACATGTACAGTCTTACCGATCCCAAACTTTTGAAGAGAAGAGTAGAATTTAATGGATGTCCATTCTCACGGCCCTGTCTCTATGCATTTAGGACATGGTTGAAACCCTAAGAGAAAATCTAGAAGAAAAGCAAGACATGGTGCTGTCCCTCACAAGCATAATGGACAAGATAACTAAAGAAAACCAGAATCTCAGAGTCAAACTGGAAGAGCTACAGGTAATATGTCTCTATTATCGGGATACTCCACCAAAAATGAAAATTTTTTCATCATTTACTCACCCTCAGGTTGTTGCAAACCTGAGTGAGTTTCTTTCTTCTGCTGAACACAAAGGGAGATATTTTCAAGAACGAGTGGAACCAAACAGTTGTTTGGCACCATTGACTTCCATAGTAGAAAAAAGAAATACTATGGAAGTCAATGGTGCCAAAGTTCCAATGGTTCTTCAAAATACCTTCCTTTGTGTTCAGCAGAAGGAAAGAAATTCATACAGGTTTGCAACAACTTGAGGGTGAGTAAATGATGACATAATTTTCATTGTTAGGTGGATATCCCTTTAACTGTTGCTTTAACTAAAAACAAAAGTATAGCTGCTACAAACTTCACCAATTTTTACTGGTTGTTGTTATATTATTTTTGTATGATTGAGATACTATTGTTATTGTTTTTTTATGTCTATAGTTTTTATTAACTTTTTTGTTTTAGTTATTTTAGTACATCAGTGTTAACTTAATTTAAATGAGAAATGTTGCTTTGACAACTAGCTGAAAAAAAAATTATTTGTATATTTTATTTTATTTATAGTAACAAAAACGTTACTTATGGTTTTAGTTAACTTGGTTGTATAGTGGACTTGCCACATTAACAGTTTGGCTTCCTGTTTGAAAACACAGGCCCAAAGACGAGATTTATATGAGCAACTGACGCAGACTAAGAGTGAGATGGAGTCTCGGCAACAAGACCTGACCATGGAGAACCAGGACCTTAAAATCACTCTCTAAGCGAGAGAGAGGCATCTCTCTCGGCCCTGAAGGAGGAACTGAGGTACCTGCGGGGACGGATCCAAGAGCTGGAGGCGAGAGGGAGCCGGGACCGACTCGATCCTGTCCGAGAACCAGCGACTGAAGGGCTCCTTGCAGGAGGAGAAACAGAAATTACGCAACTTCATGAGCCAAAGGGAAGCACTGGTGGCCGAGGCTCAGGTGTTGCGGAAAGAGCTTGATAAAGAGCGGAAGACAACGGACAAGCTGAAGGAGGAACTGGAGGAAATGAGTCTGAAAGAGGAGGATGTTGAGGGCAAGACAGATCCCGAGACCGAAGAACTGCAGTCTCAACTTCAGGAGCTCGAAAACAAGTTGAAGTTTGAGCAGCAGCGCTCTGATCTTTGGGAGAGGCTGTACGTGGAGTCGAAGGTGGAGAGAGCCAAGGGTGACAGGACGTAAAGACCAAGGATGGGATGCTAGGACAGGTGAAAGAAACATTTGATGCTGTGAAAAGATTCCACCAAAGAGTTTGTGCACCATCAAAAGGAACAGATCAAGAAGGCCAAAGAGGCGGTTAAGGAAAATTTACGGAAGTTTTCTGACTCTGTTAAATCCACGTTCAGGCATTTTAAAGAGTCTGCCTCAAACGTGTTCAACCATGAAAAGAGGTTTCAAGCCAGGAAACCCGAGCATCAAACGTTTCAGCAAGAGCAAGGAAACAAACGTGCCGAAGATTGGCAGCCTCAGAAACCTTTACACCGACATCCTCGCAAATCGACCATTGACTCTTTCTTTCACACTGATCGCAACACACGCAAACCTGGTGATCACAAAGCCTACACTACTATGGGTCATAAAATGCCACTCAAAGGCTGTTCAGGTGTTTTGACTGTGCATATCAGGAGTCGATGAGTCTGTTCAATAAGGCAATGGACCCCATTCGTGCAGATGAGTTTAACGAACTTTTGCGCAGTTATTTGCATAAAGAAGTCAGCCATTTCCACCACTGGAGAGAGCTGGAGAGCTTCATCAATAATTTCTTCCATAACGGCGTCTTCATCCACGACCAGATGCTGTTTACGGACTTTGTTAGTGGCGTTGAGGATTATCTTGAAGAAATGGATGAATATCACAGTCTCAGTGATGATGTGTTTGAGGATCTGGACGATTACATATACCGGCACATTTTTGGAGATACGTACTTAAAATACTTTGGGCCAAGGTAAGCCATTTTGTGGTGTCGAAATAATCTTCTTTATTACTAAACTTTGGAGATATAGCTAGTGGTGTTAAAAACATGAGCCTGCTTTACTTCCATGCACATGACATTTCATCCATGAGGAATGGATTATTCCGATTATGTTGATTCTAATGTTTTTACTACAGTAACATTTAGTAAATTATCTAAATTAATAAGTACATAAATTATGTTAAGGTAGTACTACTTTAGTTTGGCAAATATAGGTGTTCTTATACTTATGTTATAATTGTTTATTTGGGAATGAAGGCAACAGTTAAATCCAAAGGCCAGTGTTAGTTATTTGTATGACCTTTTTATGTACTTCACATATAAAATTGTATTTATTAATATTTTGGAGTTAGCTTTTATTTTATATTTTCTGTTTTCATTTTAATAATAAAAAACAAAACACTGTCCTCTATGGATACATTGTCACTTCTATAAAAGAGCAAAATTTATTGTATTTTTTAGATCATTTCTGTACAATTCTGTTTTAAAATTATCAACACACAGATTGTCCATATAGACTTGTATTAGAGAAATGCAAAAGCCTGCCTGATAACATGGTGGATAGCAACAGTTGTTAAGGCAGAATTGGCCACTGGCCTGTAATGTTTATGAGGAGTTTAGCAAAGGATCGGTTGGTTGGATTGTGAAAAGTCAACATTTGAAACCGAATAGAGCCATTCTTGTGTTTTAGTATACTAGCATGTTGTACTGACATTTAACATGTTCATAACCATGTTCGTCTCTTTTGCTTCTCTGTCTGTAGGTCTGAGAAACAGTAGAGTCTGCATGTTGACACGCATGAGGCTTTGTGTCAAACCCTAAACAATTTCCTGTTTGTAAATTGGCAGTCGTCCCTTCAAAGTGCCAGAGTCGAAGGGTAAAGCATGGGGTCATTGTCAGCGGCAACAGAGGAAGCACCAGCAGCCACGACCTCGGCCTCAGAGAACGAAGAAATGGAGCCAATCAGAACGCGACCCCAATCGGAAGTTCACAGATGTCAAATAGAGCTGGGTCCCATGCCCTTCGAATCCCAAATATTAACAGAGACATTTTAGTTCTTTGTAATGTTGCTCCTTTTGCAATTTGTTGTATATTTGGAGGAGATTTAATAATGCTTTGGACTTTTGCACATGTAAAATACTGTTCTGATTCTAGTGGGTTTCTCTTTCTGCACTACAGTGATGGCAGTCTCAAAGTTAGCAGTTTAGAATTAATTATAGGTATTTTTGAGGCAGATTTATGGTCCCAATTCCCTGAACTTGTGGAAAAAGTCATTTAGTAAATTATTGAAAATCGTTTGGAACGCGGAACAAGTGGGTAAATTATTTTGATTCGGGCTAGAAACCAAAAAGCACTTTGTATTGTATCATTTTAAAAAACAAAAAACCTTGTGTTCCAGTTTGCTTAAGACAAAATAACCAATCAAAATAAATTAAATTGAAAAAAAAAAAATCAGATGTTCAGATGTAAAATAATAATTAAAGGACTATGCAGCATTATAAGGGTAACTTTGTGTTACCCATTATAAGTGGTCTGGTTTGACTGGTTGTTGCTTGGCTGTTTTATTTGACCATGCTAATCAGTTGTTAAGTTCCCTCTTTTTTGTGTGCTTATCAGCTAAGTAACATTCCTTGTTTTGAAAACAGCTGTAAGATGCACTAGTCATCTGCTCTAATGTAATTGAACACAAATGCACTTAACTGCTTAATGTTGCACTTAAACTGTAGAATAAAAGTATTTCTATGCTTCACTGGTAATTGTTTTCCTGCTTTGACCTATTAAGCTACAAACAGATCTGGGCCCGTATCCCTAAAGATTCTGAGAATCCTCTCAGAGAGCTCCTAACTTAACCTACAAATTCCTTGCCAGGAGTTTTAGCTTAGAAGTGATTCCAGAAGATTTTCAGTGAACTCTGAGCAAGGAATGGATGGAAAATCCTATCTTAGTGAGGAGGTGTGGTTGACCCCGTTGCTAGGTATGAGTCATCATTTCAAAAGCCGTGATTGGTTGATCCTACAAGTTTGATGAAAATGAACTTTTGGTGATAATGAGCAAAGGATGAACCCTCAAATCAATAAACATAATAATACACACTAATCTTATGCAGACTGTAATTGTAAATAATATTTCACATTCAAGAAAATATCTGGAAAATGAATAGTAAGCTGTAGGGGTTATAGCCTAACATTAGAATCTAAAATATGTGAAAACTTAAGCTCATAACACCCTGTTCAAATAATGATTTGTGTTTTACTTGCTCATATTAATATCCTAGCTGGCATATTTTGTACTTTCACTCCCATATGGACCCCATTGAAACCAAGGTGGCCTATCTCAAGGGAATGTCCTTAATGAAGTAGAAATTGTCTTAACGAGGGTAACACGGCTCAGCTTTTATCAATGTCTGTGATTGCTAGCGTATTTATGAAGACTTGTTAACAAATATCCTATAAACACAGAAAATGGAGAGAAAAAAAGGAAAAAATAAATTTTGTGCAGCTGCTTAGGGGAACTCCTAAGCCACTAAAAGTCCTTCTCCCTGCTCTTAGCAGATCTCGCCTAGGAGCCCTTTTAAGCGCTAGGTATCTTGAGGAATAGCTTTTATATTAACTGGGATTTTCGTGTCATTTTTAGGGGAAATTCTAAGAAAACGTCATGACTCTGAGAATTTTCTTAGAATTTGGCCGCTAGGAGCCACTTTTTGCACAAAAAATTCTTTAGGGATACGGGCCCTGGATTTTACACTGGAAAAGTGTTTGTGATTCTGGTGTGAAATTAGAGAGAATGTAACAAAACAAAAGCAAGTCTTTATATAGATTTGCATTCGGTTGTACATCTTCAAACTATGAAAATGAATCAATCTTCAGTCAAGATCCTCTGGTATATTAGTATGTTTTTTCCCACTCGACCTTCAGGAAAGTGAGTGTGGAATATTTCAGCTTGTTTGGTGAATCTGTTTTCCTCCAGGAATGCTGCAATCTCCTGAAAAGAAGAAAAACAAAATTAGTCTCAAGAAAATAAGTGATGTATTTAATTAAACTTCTAAAAAGAAGTATTAAACTTAAGGTCCTGCAGCATTTGCGCTCCAAACAAAAATGATTCCTCAAATCACGAGCAATTTGGATTTACGACTTGCAGGGAAGCATCACCTCACGTCTCTTCAGTAAGTGTAAACATCAAGTGATTTAATTTGACTACATTTAATTGCTTTCGATCTTTTACCTTCTCCAGGCAGTCAAACAGCACTAAATGTGATGGTAACGTTGACCGAGATGGAAAGGATGTTCTGAGCCAGTGAAGAGGGTTAGAGAAGAACACGGCTGCTTCATCCACATACTCCTCTTTTCCTGTAAGATCAGGTGGACACTCCAGGAAACGCAGTTTGAGGGGACAATGCAGGTGACTAGAAAACACAAGGGGAACCATGATGTCACATCATATTATTGCTTTAACCCTATGAACTGTACTGTATCAGTGTTTGAAATGTCTTTACTGATTCTTATAAACTAAAGATAAGAACTTTTATATTGCTAGTAATATTTCAAGGTGAACTGGACTGAAACAACTTAGGTTTACTTGATTTAAAAAAAAAAAATCCAAAAAGTTCCTTATGAAAAATCATGTTGAAAAGTGAATATCAAATATGATACATCAGGGCTTTGAGGAATTCTTATTTGTTCACCCTTAAACAACATTGAATTGCTTTGCATTATGTTTTAAAACTACAGAGATTTTATCATAAAACTAAGCATTTAAATATAATTTCGTATTATCAGCAGATATAAAGCGACATTTGTCTATATTTAAATGCATTTTATTGCAAAGTTGTTGTTATAAAGATCTCACTGATTTACATTACAAGCTATCAAAATTTCTTCTCACTTTTGGTCATATAAATATCAGCAACCAGGGTGGCTACAGGTATAAACAATTTAAATATAAGACTTTTTAATACCACTTCTAAATAAATTTAAGACCAAACTTACGATGGAAATATAAATTAAAACTGAAAATATATAGTAATATTTCCAAGTAGAACACACGGTCCATGTTCCATGTTCACCATGTTCAAAAATATGGTGAAATGAAATGACAATAACCAATTGTCAATTGTGTATGTGCGGTCGCCGTGAGGTGGAGTACAGTGGAGTAAAAAGAAATATAGAAGGCATATTTTTAAATGCCTTAAGCCTTGTATGTTTTAAATAATAAAGTATATTAATAAAGGCTTAGATTGAATTTACTAATAAAGGCATAGAACCAGTTTATTACTTTATTACTAAGTTAATATAATTAGTTTGTTAATTAAACTAATAAAAAGATTTTTAAAAAAGACAGATATGTTTGGTTATTGTAGGCTACCTTTTAATTAATAAATTAAAATTAATTTGCTATATTTCAGATCAATATATTTATTTTCCTTAATTTTAATTAACCCTAACTTTATTCTCCTCATAGGAATTATAAATAATTGAAAATAATACTACAAACACTTAAAAATAAACAGATTAGTGCCCTGTTTTGAGGACCAGAAATGAAAACCAATGCGATATGATGAATGTCCAAAAGATGGAACTCTGTAACGGCCACCTAGTGTTCAGTAGTGTTCATGACATGTTGATATGCCTTTAAGATGACTTCTTCTGTGCTGGGCCGGATTATGCCATAGGCGACACTGGGCGAGTGCCCAGGGCACCAGCCAATGGGGGGCACCAAATCATTAAAACAATGACTAGACCTTTAAAATATTTGTCATATTTTATAAATGTATATGTATTAACTATATAGTTATATGTTTGATACATATATATTTAATACATATATATTTATGCATTTAAAAAATAAAGAAATATAAGTGCGATTTGGTAAGTGCCCCCTCCCCTCCCCCGATCTTGGTCCATTCCACAGTGATACACTGCCACAATAAGTCAATAATTCAAATGGACAGGCGTCAGTTAAGCGGTTAAGCTAAGCGAAAACTAAAAAAAGAAAAACAATCACGGTACATAGCCATGACTGAAAGCCTTCTATGAAGTGTTTCTCCTGGGCTTTCCACGTCAGCGCTGTTTGATCTGATATCTATGGTTTACAACAGAACTCTGCACGGAATCAGAATGTTTCTCGCTGGATTCTCGTAGTGATGAATGATGTTAAAATTCTGGAGGCGAATTCAAATGATTTCTTAACTGGATCTCCAAAGTAACAGTGTCGCATGAGCAAGATCGGACCCAGCGACTGGCAAGTTCGGGGCTTTGTTTTACTGTCAGTGGTTCGGGTCGCTGCTGCTGCTCCACAGTCCTAGGCATAGGCCTATTGAGTAACGTTCACGTATTTTCGTTTCACTTTCATTTTGTTTGCATTAGCTGCTAGGTAACGATCTAACGAGTCGATAGATCGCTCATTGCTCAGACGCACATAGCAGGGATATTTCATATTTGTCTCCGTCTCCATCCCACAGACGTCTACGCAGCGCTATTCTCGTCACGGATTTATTGAATTCCCTGCCCTATTTGTGGTGAGCCTTTACTTTAGCTGTAAGTTCATGTACATCTATCGTCTTCATAGAAATACTGAATTTCAATTGTTCACACATTGGCCCTCATTTATCAAAAGTGCGTACACCAGATTTCCAGCGTAGGCTACACAGACACCTAAAAGATATGATATTAGACCCGTAAAAAAGAAAGAAAGAAAAAAAAAATCAGTAGGCTAATTATAAACTTAAGTGCTTTATTTTTGTGCAACATGGACTTCAATGTTTAATTTGTGTGACTTTACCAAAATATTTGATTTGTAAGCGTATTCCTTCTGTTGCAAGGTCTGTGCGCCATTTACCCTGACGTTTCAGGATTATCCCCGGCAGGTGCACACGACTCGAGTTCAGTAATGAAGGCTTTCAAATGACCAAAAATAATTCAGACAAAATAATAAAAATACATTCTTCTTTTTAAATGATAATAATAATAATACAAATAATAATAACATCCTTCTTCTAAATAACAATAAGAGTCATTAATACAAATCATAAGAAGAATATTACAAATTGTCATGCAATTTCAAAGGGCACTCAAACTGTGGTCACCCTAGGCACAAAATGTTAATCCGGGTATGTTCTGTGGCATTTCGTTATTGTATGCGTAGATGTTGTTATGTGAGCGCGCACGCTCAGTGAGAGTGAGAATGCTTGCGCAAAGAGGACGGTGGCCGATCTATCGCGATTGCGGGTTTGTTTTATTATAATGCGTTTACTTCCACTTTGATTTGTAGCGTTTTACAGAGTGTTTTCTTTAACCTGTTAACATCCGCTCTTTCGACATGTGTGAAGTGTGTGCTTAACTGAAAGAAAGCAACTATAAAAGGACTCATGAACTACCGGTTCGTTTGCACTGTCTTTACTTTTCATCATCAGGGCAGACCTCAAACTCTGACACACAGACAGGGGTTTGATAAATATGTTTTGCTTTTAAAACTGTGTTTTAATGCGAGTATAGGCCTACGCAAATATAAGTAAACACTTTGCAGACTGAATGTTGTCCTGTATGAACAAAATGACGGGCACTGTTTGATCGCACTTGCGTGTCTCAAACACACACACACACACAGGTTACGATTACCTTGTAGAAAATATTCGACCTGGCTGGCAGAACGATTGCCTTTGCCTGCATCTTTGCGGTGACATGGCAAACATATTTAAGACCTATCCAATCTGAATTTAAGACAATTTAATACTTTTTAAGGCCTTACTTTTAGGAAAATTGATTTAAGACTTTTTAATACTTTTTAATGACCTGCGGCCACCCTGAGCAACTGCATCCAAATTCCAAACGTTTGCTCAGTTTGGACCTGAATGAAATTGGTGCTTCCCCTCCATATTCATTCTACATATGCTTCATAAAAGCTTGAAACATTTCGTTTTCTAAAATGTTTGTATTCTGAATATGCCGATGCTCACCTGTACAGTGGTGTGGAGTGACATGGCATGAGGAACAGCAGCTCAGTCGTGTTCTGCGAGTCACTGATGTCACACAGTCGTTGCAGGTCATGCATGACATCCAGAGTTCCACGCTGGTGAATTAAACCAGTATATAAGGCAGGGAGAGATTGAGCACCAGAAGTGCACCAGCAGCAGTTTTCCTCCACGCTTGTAGCTTCGCTAAAGATCTACCTGTCAGTCAGAGACCATGAAGACCTTCAGAGCAGTTTCAAATCTTCACAAACTGCTAAACACTCAAGAAATACTCACCGCAAAATATCATGCAGAATGGCAACACTGGATAAATAAACCGGAACTCCTTGTGTGAAAGCAAACTGCAAAAAGCATATCTCATGAGCTAAATAGATAAATAGATTCATTCTCCGAAGCAAAACGTAAATGGTTGTCCATGCAGAATTTGCTTACACAATGCTATGGCATCTTGGCCTGACTCTATATGATATGTTGTCTCTAGATAAGCGTTACAGACTTTACTCAGTGCACCTGTAAATGGCTGTAGTCAACATAAGATGGTTATTAGCAGGATTCTGTGCTTTCTGGTGGCCAGTGAACATCCGTGCAAGAAGAACGGTAAGTGAGGTCCGATAGAAGACCAGCAGACCCTGAGTGAAGTACCAGTGCCATGGATGAGCTCCATAAAACTCCCCCACATTGTGCAGCACATTAAACTTCAGGAAGTTACACTGGACAAAGATCCACTTCAGAAAACACACACGTTCAGTCACTTCTGATGATACATGCAATTCATACTTTATGATCTATGCCTGAAAGCTTCATGGTTTCAGTTTCGGCAATTTATTGAAACACTGTCAAGAATATGTCCGGGTCATATTTCATCCAAAAAATGAGCAAATTATTATTTTTCATGAAGATTGATAATTGAGCACATTTTCTGTCCCTAATTCTTCTTATATGTCCAAATGTTTTAATTTTGATTTTGTTAGTGATTCTCATAATTCCTTACTTTTCTTTGCAATAGCATTATGTTCAGGGAGTGCAAGAGAATATATACTCTCGAGATCAGTGTTTCCAACCCTGTTCCTGGCGGCACACCAACAGTGCACGTATTCTTTGTCTCCTAATTAGAAACACCTGATTCAACTCATTAGCTCATAATCACATGGGTTAATGACCCGAATGAGTTGAATCAGGTGTGTTTTGATTCGGGGACACAAAAGAATGACGCATGTTGGGTGTCCGCCAGACAGGGTTGGGGAACACTGCTCTAGATCTTTAGAATTGAAAAAATATATATTATAAAATATTTTATTTTTATATTTATACTAATATCAGACTTTATTATTTTCATGCAAAATGCAGTTCCTTATTCATGTCATAGTTATTCATAACTAGAACTATCTTGAAAACAGTTTTGTTACTTGAAAAATGAAGCTGAAAAAAAAATCTAATACAAAAAACTTTAGTTGAAGTACTAAAAATACTAAAACTGAAATGAAAAGAAATTAAAGGAGTAGTTCACTTTTCAAAAAACTTTTGCTGATAATTTACTCACCCCATGTCATCCAGAAGATATCTTTTTTTCTTCAGTCCAAAAGAAATAAAGGTTTTTGATGAAAACATTCCAACATTTTTCTCCATATAATGCACTTCATGGGAACCAAAGGTTCAAGGTCCAAAGAGCACTTTCAGTACAAACTGCAAACTGTTCAAAGGGCTTTAAATGATTCCAGACGATGAATAAGGGTCTTATCCAGCGAAACGATCGATCATTAAAAAAAAAAAAAAAGGTTTAAGTTTTATAAGCTCAAATGGTAGCCTTGCTCTATTCTGCGATGTAGCGTTCGATGACTCTCCTGTTTGAACCTATTTATCAGAATGAATGAATCTTTTTAAAGAGTCAATTACATTTCGTTTTGTCGTTGAATGAACCAAATGACTGAAAAAGATTTGTTCATTTTGATGACGAGTTCAAACAGGAGAGTCACGACAATGCTACAGTACGGCAGAGCTAGACCATTTGACTTATAAAACTTAAACTTGAGCTTTTTTAAATGAGTGATAACGTTTCGATAAGCCCCTTATTTATATCTGTTTAAAGCCCTTTAAACAGTTTGCATATTTTACTGAAGTCTCTTTTGAACCTTGAGCAGTGTGGTTCCACTGAAGTGCATTATATGGAGAAAAATACTGGAATGTTTTAATCAAAAACCTTAATTTCTTTCGAAACTGAAGAAAGACAGACATGGATATCTTGGATGACATGGGTGAGTAAATTATAGCAAACGTTTTCAAAAGTGCACTACTCCTTTAAAGGAGCATAACGCAAGTCTCTGAGTTTTTACAGAACTACGCCCCCTCTGGCGACAAATGAAACTGCGTGCGCGCTCATAGGAATACCATAGACATGGACATATACCACGGAATACACGCACGTTTGCACAGCTGTCTCATAACGAAAAGGAGCATCAGGCACACATCTTTTGTTACAGTCATAATGAGGTAATACAGTTATCAATCTGCAAGTCATTTAAAATATATGAAAGGAAAGGCTATTTGAGTAAATTACACACTTATGTAGGCCTATGTGTGTGTGAGGGGAAAACAAGGGTAGTAGAAAACTCCGGCTTTTGTTTCCATCGATCTCCATGTTGAACTGTTTTATGTGCTTACTGTATCCACTTATGATTGTATTATTATGGAAACACGTTCATGAACACGTTTGAGCCCTAGAGCAGACCGCCCGAGATCTCTCCGTTTGTTGAAACCTTCCCGATGTTGACTCTAGTCTTATTCCGACGCCTGGCACTGGACAGACAGAAGTTGTATTTTCTTTGTCTTACGTGGAGTTTGCGTTGGGGTTTGTAATGAACTACAAGCCGGTCTCTTGGGGCTGTTTTTACACCTGGCCACAATGCATTTTCTCAGATATATTTGATTTATCAAAACGATTCCATTACACCTGGTCACATAAAGGTGTTTTTGCAAAACGGATATTAATCTGATATTCAATTCCCGCGTTATATACAGATTTCATGAAGTGCACGTCACCGAAAGCAACAGATGAGCGGCATTTTATAAATCATCAGCCTTGGATATTTCAAAATCAGCAAATACAGCAATAAGAGAGAGCGGCAAAAGCCCTGGTATGAGATCAGTTCATTTCATTTCTTAAGGCTACTTTTAATGAAGATAGTGGAGGTAGAAGGTAGTGTTAATCGATATGCGTCCTTACTTTCACTTTGATTTGCGATAGATTGCGGCGCGCTGGTTTGATGAATACACTCGCCTGCTGATCTGAGGTGATGCAAGTCGTCATATATGACTAAAACAACATGACATAGCCTGTTTTCAAAAACCAGATGCATTTACACTTGTCCAGTTTCGTCTGGAATACAGCCCAGACCACGTCCTCAAGTGGTTTGAGCTATTGGATTCAAATCTGTCTGGATTCAACCTGGTCTTTTCACGATCGAATACGTATCCGATCACAGAAACCGCATGAAGTGACCAGATGTAGGCTAAACAGCCCTTTGAATCCATCTTCTACTTTTGGGAAAGTTGACTGAAGTTGCGTCGCTCGTAGTTGTCTTCTCTGATACGGAGAACGGCGGCGAATACACGTAACCTGCAGACATAGGCAGGCACATAGCCAGGCGAGCGTGAACGCGCATGACGTGCACGCTCAGTCTCAGATTCGAAGCCTGAATCCCTCTTATTTATTTTACTGTACAGGATTATAGAGGCGATCGTAGTGATCAGAGAAGGGCTCATTCAGCCCATCAGGCGATTGTTTCAGTATGTATGGGTTAGAAAACGGCTATTTTTAACATGAAATGTTGCGCAATGCACCTTTAAGTTAAAGGAGAACTCCGGCGCAAATGAACCTTTGGTCTAATAAAACATTTCGGTACCTCAGTCGACCGTTCTCTGAGATTTGTTTTCATGATAATCGAATGTAAAGAGTTTTATTTCTAAAAACTGTTTAGTGTAATTACGCTAGCATATGGGGTGTATAATAAGTAAAAAGAAATTGCTAGTTAATACCACTAACATGGCTCAAAATAGCCCCACACTAACACAGTAACATAATGAGGGTCCCTAAATACAAAACAAAGCATTGAGAACTTTGTAAGTGTACAGACCGTTTAATAAGAAGATACTTTATAAAGACAGCGAACTGTACTGAACTGTATGAACGGCGTTCGTGGTTCGACTCTGTCAGACTGTTTTCCAAAGATGGCGCCGCCTGTATACACGAAGTGGACTGTCTTTATAAACTATCTTCTTATTAAACGGTCTGTACACTTACAAAGTTCTAATGCTTTCGTTTTGTATGTAGAGCCCTCATTATGTTACTGTGTTAGTGTGGGGCTATTTTTAACCTTGTTAGTGGTATTAACTAGCAATTTCTTTTTACTTATTATACACCCCATATACTAGCGTCAATACACTAAACAGCTTTTAGAGATAAAACTCTTTACATTCGAATTATCAGGAAAACAAATCTCAGAGAACGGTCGACTAGGTACTCGATGTTTTATTAGACCAAAGGTTCATTTTGCGCAGGAGTTCTCCTTTAACTTAAAGGAGTAGTGCACTTTTGAAAACGTTTGCTGATAATTTACTCACCCCCATGTCATCCAAGATATCCATATACTAATGTTATACACTAAACAGTTCTCTTACAAGAGGTTCTCTTGTATTGCTAAGGGAAAGATTAATCTTTTCTGAGATATTGAAACCAAAGAATTATGCCTTAATTTTTGTATCCATTGTCAACGCAGTGCAGCAGCTGCAGACCTTGAGTGGGCTAGCTAGCAAGCTCATTGGTTGCTCTGCGGCGAACTGCTGCAACCTATAGATGAACTCGAGTTAACTTACGTCCAATGAGAGGCGCTCGTGCCCTTATGAGTGGGCGATAATATTTGGCCGGCAAGAGTGCGGGCCAGTGTGTGTGTAATATATAAGCACATAGTGAAAAGGAAAAACAGAGCGGCGGTGCCGGTCAAAGCGAAAAGCTGCTCAGAGCGTCTGAAAAAGGCAAAGCTGAGGTTAGCGAGGAAATCGATTCGTTTTTAGAGATAAAAATCTTTACATTCGATTATGCTGAAAACAAATCTCAGAGAACGGTTGACTAAGTACCAATGTGTTATCAGACCAAAGGTTGATTTCTGTGAGTTCTCCTTTAAATAGAAAATGACAAAAGCACATAATAAAAATAGCTAAAAGTAAATTGAAAAAATTAAAATCAAAAATATTAATTTGAAATATTAATAAATACTATAATAGTTTTTTTTATTTAGATTATCATATTAAAATTACACTGATTCATGTCTTATGATTTGGGTGTGAAATATGACAGCATTATCTTTACAGATTTTTGTGAGCAACACTATCTATTCCACCAAAACCGGTGGTGTTTGAAATGAAAATCAATACATTTGGTGTCTTGAGCTTTTTGTTCAGTAGTTTTTTTCAATTAGAAAGTCCTGTAAAAAATACCTTTCCATAAAACACAGAGTCTATCAGTGTCGAGACGGCCAGTGCAAGAGCCCTGCACAAATGACTGGAAACATTCATGAACTAACAAAGATTATTTGCTGGTATTCAAACTACAAGTGAAAACAAATGCAACACGTACGCAATGGGAATGCATCGCCTGTGTGATGAGCCTCAGCTTGTTCTGTTCCCCACAGAAATGATAGAACAGCAGAGGAAGCCAGACGATCAAGAGCTGTGGGACGGATGACTACAGCCAAGGACACCAGACATAAATACTTCCAGCTAAAGGAGAGAAATTAAAAGTTTCATCAATGAGTATCTGAAAGGTTTGTGCAATCACTATAGTGTTGTAGAGATGCATGATTAATGGTTAAAAGATCGCAATCTTATTCCTAAATGACAACTATTCGCTTTTTTTTTATAAACACTTTTGTTATACTGGTTGAAACTCTTCTAAACTACTCTGATAGCAAACAATATTAGAAAAAATTATCTAAATATTATAAAATGTACATATGGTATATCTTCTGTGGAAGTCTCAGGACCAAACAATGTTCGTCCTATATGAAGTCCTACCTCCCTGTCACCGTATGTATTTGCATACCCCAAATGCTGACGCAGAGACCACGCATCATCAGCGCCTTCCATGAGGCTATACAGAGTTGTAGACAGTCACTGAGCACTGCAAACAAACAGCAGCCACCTTTTACAGAACAAGCTTACGTATGCTGCGTTACGCCAAAACTAGAGCTATTCACATACTTTGATTTAGATTTATACATTTCTATCAACGCTGAAAAGAAACTACAGCAGTCAGGTGGTACAAGTCAGCACTCTACAAGTTGTTTACCTTCTTTGAGGCATGAGGTGATTTAACACTGTCTGGTAAACGCTGTGTGCTGTGCGTGTTCATGTGTTTTGGAGGAGGCGTGGCTTTGGAGATGCTCTAAAGGGATGGTGGGATCTCATACTTTCAAAGCTAGCTTGCTAGCCTTTCCAAAATTGCCTACCCTACCTTTAAACTTTTGACAGCGATTCAAATTTGCATTTAAAGGTATAAAAATAGTCTTTTCAACCACACTGTATCAACATTTCTGTTATATACATTCATATGTTCACAGAAGTACTGGGATATAGGTTTATACTGTAGTTCAGATATAAACACTGATGTCTATTAGCCTGGATGCCAGCCCGAACTCGCCTCGCAACATTTTTTGGACGGGAAGTTCGGTCTGGACTCGAATCCATTGAGGAGTAATTATGATCAGGCAAAAAACGATTGGGCCAATCAAATTGCCAGGGCGGGCTTTATACGATGATGGACAGGTGATCTTCGGGGACGTAATCATCACGTTATCAAAGAGCGGCGCACTTAACTGGTTTCTCTCAGAGATGACTGCAGCTGGAGAATTGAGATGTATAGATTCTGCTGTTAGCGTCTGTTATAAAATGAATCGACAGCACATTAATTTTAATAGACAAACAGAAAACTGCAATCAAGGCATTTGTCGATCGGAAAGATATCTTTGCCGTCCTTCAAGTGTAACTTATCAGCTGGCTCTGAAGGTGGCTGAGAAGATGGGAAGTGATGAAAAGCCTGTGGTCGTTGTGGTTTCTCATTTGGTCGCACTCATGAAGAACCAAGTAAAAAGAAGCAACACTCGTTATTTTACTTTCTAAAATAAGTAAGTTCTGTTGACAACTGTGAAATGCAAAGTATTTGATTTGACTGCGTTGCTCTGATAGGTTGTAGGTTTACCGACTATCCAATTGAGTTTTGTTTTTTTCCTGGTTCGGTTAAGACACGCCTCATAATCAAAGCCCAATGAAGCGATCTTCAGACTCATATTCTCAATAGAATATGAGTATGACGAAGTCAGGCTAGATGTCTATGATAGCAGTCAAAATTGAGCTTCAAATAAGAGATTGTATTCATTACATTGTATCACCAGTAGGTGACAGCAAGTGACTTAAAAATGTATTTGTCATTAAATCATCCATTCAAGAGATTCGTTCAAAATTCATTTCGTGACTCATTGAATAATTCATTCAAAAAGATTTTTTTTTTATCATTTAAATTAAATAAATATATATATAATTTTTTTATAAAAGACTGCAGCAATTAACATTTTATCGAAACCTCTGAAAAATTATGTGTTTTTTTTTTTTGTTTTGGGAGAATTCGAATTCATAAAACAAATAAATCATGATTCTCAATTTATCCAGAAATCGTGAGGTCTTGTGTGTAGATAAGGCACTGTAAATACTATGCACCTGTTGTGCATTTTGGAGCCGGGTAACGGGTAAAAGCCAAGTGCCAGGGTGGTCAGAACCGTTTCCATGGTGTTTGGTCAGAGTCCGACTGCAGCAGTACCAGGTGAACCATGAACACAGCTGACAGAAACACTAAGAAAACACAGCAGAACTGAGTGGAGCGAACACAAAGCATTCAATCTTAATGCATTGTTTGAGTCTCTGCTTGATGATTATCATAGGAACATCATCTTACCGTCCATTTGGCTACATCTGGGGTTTCCCACTGCAGGACGAGGTGGTACAGCTTCACATCAGCATATGCAGCCAGCAGTGCCTGGAAAACACGTGGCAAAAACACCTGCAAAAACAGGTAAACATGTTAAGGAAACATTCCACTTGCTGTCAATATAATACACTGAAAGTCTTACCAATAGATACGCTGTGTCATAATTCATCAGATCCAGGACTTTATACATCAGAGTCGAACAGGAGAGGATAAGAGTATCTCTCTGGATGCCTTCCTTCCATTCCCAGGTCTCTGTAGCCATAAGTGAGAAACAGGTTAAGGATTTCATTTACAGTGAATGTTTCTGAAAAGTATTATTCAAACTAAACAACTTTTTTTTTTGTTTTTTGCATTAGCAAGGATATCTGAAGACCATTTGATGGGAAATCTCAAGGGACTGCCAGTACTCATCTGGGACAAAGCTGGTCTGAACAAGGAGGCAGTTGAGCAGACGGAATATGACAGCTGAAAACTGAGACACTCGATGCCAAAGAATTCTGCAGAAATGACATGTTAGCAGGTGCAGATAGTAGAAGCAGGGTCACTGATGGCCAGTGTAATGCCGATTAATATAATCGGATGTTTTACTTTAGTTTAGTTGTAGCATTATTTCTGTAGATCTGAAAATAATGCTTTTTCCCATTATTGTTTTTTTGCCAAGAAATCTTGGTGTATTATTTTTATACATGTATCAGTCATAGGAGAGAAACAAGCATAGAAGAATAAAGGCTATTTGAGAGTTGGTCTTCATTCCAGATTTCTCTTTTCCCCATTTCTCTATCCCTCACCCCATCATGCCAGCTGTAAAGGGTTTCAACGTGTTTTTCCTCCCTCACTCCCTCATGCCTTTATGTTTCTCAAGTCAGTACAGTAAGGTATTGAGCTTATATACCACTGAGTGACTTTCAACTTCATTGTAAGGTAGTAAAACATGTTGCTTATGTTTAAAAATGGAACGTATACCTCATGCTTACACATGGTACAATCCACTTTTCACATTAAGAAACTATTCCTCTGTCTATACATATGTGGTACATTTGCATCAGTTGTAAAACATTCCTCTCCTTGTAAAGACCATACCAATTGTACACATTTGATGTATCATCATCATTGGAACATCTCTGCTCAGTGAACATTGCATTGCACACATACCTCTACATCCTTATACATCCCTTTATCCTTAAACATGTGTCCATGCAATCTACAGTATGCATTTTAAGCGTCATAAGATAATACAACTGATTATGAATACTAATAAAGAACAATAAAACAGATAAATAATATTAAATAATTCAATTATATTAAAATAGTAGATGTTAGTGTTCAATTTCAATTTCTTATTCATTCTTAATGTGAATTTCATTGGATATTTATTACTGTTTAAAAAAAATACCATTTTGTGCAAGAAAAATTATCCTTTATAAATATTTTACCATTAAATGCAATTAAATAGATAAATACCATTTAAATAGCCTACATAATTATGAAAAAGACAATTTTATTTATATTTTATTGCAGGTAGTAATTTTGGGAGAGAATAAGGATAATATACTTACTTCAATATCTTTAGAATCTCAAAATGTAATTATTTTTTTTCATGTGTATATATAAAGTGAACGATCTATGTGCGCAAAACTGTCAATTTATGAAAAGTATATTATTTATTATTATTATTTTCTTCCCACTGAAACACATTTGGCTGTAAAGTGAATCTAAACCCCAGGCTCAGGACTTCTCACCAAGTGTTTGAGGTCTCCTGTGATCTGTGCTGTACAGAATGGAGCTCCTCTTCCTCAGTCTCACTGATTCACATGAGGATTTGTTCTGTTTGAAGTGCTCTCGAATCTTTTCCATGTCTCCACACTAACCTCAAAGGGGCTTCAATGTTCAGCATTTTAACTCCGACAGTGAATGTTCATTTTCTGGCGCTTTAACTAAGTGTTTTCTGCCTTAAATGTAGAAACTAGATGCATTTCCGTGTTTGGGTCATGGTGTCCCATAGCATCACATACATAGATCCCTCATTAGCGGCCGTTTCATCAAAACCATAGTTAGCCATATTGGAGCGGTCGGTGACTGAGCGGACGCATGCATGAATATCTATATGAAATAGATTCCAGCAGATGATATTGCTAAACTAACACAATACAACAAGATGAAGACATGAGCTGATACGACATTAAAAAGTTGCTTAAATAGTTAAAGTAAAAATATTTAATACTTAAACACAAACCAAGACATGTGAAAGGTTACACAAACCATTCTCACACGTGAAAGGTTATCCCATTTCTTCGGGAATTTCAATCTCCACGGTTTCACAACAACCAAAGGCTGTGCTGTGTTGTATCATCATAGATTCTTACTGTACGTGACGGAACGCTGACCGTTGCAAAATGGCGTGCGCACGTACGTGTCTGGAGGGGTGCAGTTTGCATTCTATGTAGATAAACGTATGATGGCGACAGTCCCACGTTACCTCCATACTGTCTATGTTGGTTACCTCTGGAACAGAGCCATAGATGGCTCTGCTCTGGAATGTGTAATAAGGACATAAATGCAGGTTTTGTAACGCTTAATGTGTAATGTGTATTATGTGTATAATAGTTTTAGGTGTATTTAAATATGTTTCGTGGATCATTAAATGGGCTCTGATACATTATTATGAATGTAGTTTGAAAAAAAGGCGGAAATGTACACGTCGCATTTGGACTGCGTGAGTTGCCGTAGTCGCTCGTCTGTCCTTGTCTTACACATAGGTCTTACATGTGTTTTAACCTTTTTTTTCTTTACAGTCTATGTTGTAACTGTTCACGTCTGACAAAACTCGGTTGACATTTGGAAAACATTTAAAACTTCAGGGTGAGTAAGAAAAACAGTCAACGTTAGACATGACAATTAGACATGTTAGAATGTTATCGTGGTGTTGCGTAATGCTGATGCACTATAATGTACAGATTGTGCAATTATATATCAGTAATGCAAAATTCTATAAACAGCAGCTAATAGAAGATCTGATAAACAATATGTAGTGCCTATATACTGAGTTTCTTTTTCTTCTCAGGAATGGGGTGTTAAATGGGTTGTGTTCCTTCATAACATAAAATCATGTTTGGAAGACGGATTCCCTTTAATCAGATAGCAGTTGCTACTCTGGTTGGAGTGGTGGGAGGTGTGTATATATACAGGCCTATATTTGAGGCACCCAGAAAACCTCCAATTGCACCAGATCAAGACCTCAAACCAGACTTTAAGGAGCAGAAAGCGGAAGCTACCCAACAAGAAGTACAAGCAAATGCATCTGCAACCAAAGACTGATGTTGAACAAGAGTTTGTGTGAGAGTTTGAATGTTAAATGCTTGTTATTTTCATATACTCTGTAAATGACCACTAAAAAGGTTCTAAATAAAATGCGTTATTGTCACTGCAAATAGTGCATCCATAAATGAAGAGAATGGCATAGATTTTTTATTGTGTGTGTGTGTGTGTGTGTGTGTTGTGTGCTTATTTGCAGTGACATTAAGCCACAGCATACTGTATTGACACAACATTTTTTCAGATAAATGGCTTTTTTTAACTAGCAAAGTTAAAAAACTAGCAAAGTTGCATGTACCAAATACAATAGTATTTAATATACAATAGTATAGCTATAATATAATATATAATTAGCTTAAAGTTATAGTTTAGCCAAAATTTAAATTCTGTCATTGTTTACTTTTACATTTGTTTACAGGGGCAGTGCACATTACTAAACGTATCTAGATGTAAATGTGCCCAAATTGACAAATTGAAAAAAAAGACTATTTTTTTATCTGTAGACGCTTGACAGAATGTTTAAAAAGTCACCCTAAAAGCAAAGCATCTTATACACACACACAAAAAAGATAGATATTACCAAATAATGAAATACAAGTACATGATTTTACACGGATATCATGCTGAAATACTTTTTTTGTCTAAACATATATTGTTACATAAGAGGTAAGAAAATTTTGTTCCAAACATGTATGAATTTCTTTGTTATGTGATACGTAAAAGACTTTGAAGAATGTTGTGTGACACACTGACTTCGTTCACTGATAAGAAGTTACCTTTGACATCATCTTACCACCAGATGTCGCTACACACACACACACTTACGGCTCTGAAAGGGTTCCTCTCCTGTTGCACTTTTGGAGCGTGTGTTAAATGCAAAAACCTAGCACTAGTTAAATCAATAGACTCAGAAAGTCTGTGTTCTTAACAGAAGTGGCGCAAACGAACGCATTCTACAATGGCGAACGCTTTTGCCTCATGAATATTTAGAACGCAAGTGACGTTCGTCCGATAGTACATCATGATTGGCTGATTTAATAGTAGAGGTTGGACTCATAAATAATAATGGATTTATTGATGGGGTGGTCGCTCAAGGCTCCTGGAAGATCTTTAAGCAACGTCAGGCCTTACCTAATTAATAGTTATGAGCTAAACGGATTGGCGCTGCTGCACGGGAAGTATTGCGTCACTGAACGGCCGCGTACACACGCACTGCTTCATGTAGGTGTGGGAGCAACTTTAGGAAACAAAGTGTCCATCGCTTCAAAAGTATCACACATTTTCTACTGGTTTTTCGTTGGTTTAATATTTTCGAAAGAGCTTTTAAAATCCAACGAGATCAACATACTTTCGGGTAACTGTCCTGGTAAGTACGTACATTATTTTCTCTTCAAAGGGTGATTATAACAGTTTGATAATGTCTTGTCAACACGTTTATTTTTAAACCGTACAATTTGGCTTTTTGATAATATCTAATGATTGCACTTTTAACATCTCACGTGTGTCCTTCTCGTTATATTATGTTAGTCATAATGAGTGTTTGGTGATGATAGACAGCTGCCGTTTATGGGTTTAAATTAACTGTACACATGTGGCTTTATCCTGGATCTGATGTAACTTTAGTCATCTCAAACACTCATGATGCATGATTATGACCTAAAATTATAATAATCTGGTCAGAGAGGAAGAATTGTCCTGGGAATTTACCTGCCTCACTTGGGGAAATACATTGCTTCACTCCCATATCAGGTTACCTGTCAGGAATGTTTGGTTAAGGGATCATTTTTCTTTCTAAATGATCAATTTTCCTTTCTTCCTTGCTTAACTTTGGAAATACTCTTAAGTAACTGTAGGACATAGGCCTATGTTTGTGACTCAGAATCGTTCTATTATGTGTGGATTGACCATGGTCACAGTGTTATTCTGAATTTGACACCCTTTTATTTTTAACACAGAGCAAAATTTCCCTCCAGAATTAACATTTCTCACCCTTATGTCATTCCAAAACCTGCTATTGTTTCTTGCAAAATGTCCTGTTTTTAGTTAAGGTCATGCAGTAAAACTTAATGGTAAGTTCAATGATGTTCAGTCACCTGACATATTCAATATCCAATTACTTTGTCACTTCCATCCATCAGACTTGAAACATCTTAATGCACCATATTTGAATGTTTGCAAATTTGAGAATTACAGCAGAAGGAATGTACAGCAGAAATACATTTTAATAGACTTAAATATCAGTCAGTTCCACACACGACTCTCACATATAACTTACGAAGACTTGGAATATAGTACAAAAGTCATATGGACTACTGTATTTTTAGATTTTGACAGCCCCGTTTATTTATTTATTTTTTTGCATGTTGGCAAAGTATTCTGCTAAACGTTTTGTTTTGTGTAGCATGGAAAAATATTTGGAATGTGGAACAAGAATGTGAGATATTTGGTTATATTATTCCTTTAAGCATCTCAAAAGAGTAATCTATCCTCAGAAGAACTTCCCACAAAGATCAAATCATTTAAACTGGCTGGCTTATCATTTTTAGAGAAAGCAAATTAAATGAACCTTGGCTTGTGCGTGTGTGTTTTTTAAGCGGGGTCTTGGCAGGGCTGGGAATCGAGGGCCACATGACAGGATGCCAAGAGCACATGAGCACCAGCTGATGGTTATTAGATAAGCCTGATGTTAAAACTTAGTTCACAAAACTCCAAACAGAGCTTTTATATAAGGTATGGCAAAAAATCACTCTTGACACTTCTATCCAATAGCAAAATTGATTTATTTCTATATTTAGTTTATGATTTTTTCAGCCATTTGAACACATATTTAAGCCTATAAAGTGATTTCAGATAGCTCAATTGGTATTAGTACAATTTGCATCACTATTGCTTGTCTAAGTATAAGAGTTGAGCTTTTGTGTCGTCCTGCAGCGCTTGTTTCAGACATGAATGACTTCTCAAATCATGTGTGTTGTTGAGGAGAGTGTACTGCTTTTACTTCACTAAGTGACCCACCCAATTAACCTTTTTCTCCCTCCATAAAACAGGTTAAAAAATCACACAGACATGCATTGAAGGAGGGACTCTTAATAATAATACGAGGCCCATTAAAAAATATTAACAGATAGCCTTTTGATTTTAATATTGTAGGCCTATATAATAAATTCTCAAATTAATATTAAACTAAGATTAATAAATGAAAAGTACTTTTCATTGTTAGTTAATGTCAACAAATGGACCCTTTCGGGAAACTGTTAAAGGGTTAGTTTACCCAAAAATGAAAATTCTGTCAGTATTTACTCACCCTCATGTTGTTTGAAACCTCTATGTGTTTATTTGTTCTGCTGAACACAAAGGAAGATATTTTGAAGAATGTTTTAATCAAACAGATCTCATTCCCCATTGTCTACCATAGTATGTATTTTTTCCTACTATGGTAGTCAATGCATTGTGTCCACCATGTTTTCCAACTGACATGCCTTCAACTTGGAAACTTCAGAAAATCCAGAGTTTCCCTGACTTTGTGGTGCTTCTGTAGGTCTGCATAGTTATTTTGTCTTTCACACGTACAGCTTGAAAAGAGGGAAGTGGACAGTAAAAAAAAAACTTGTCAGAGCTTGACTGTTGGTGAAGAAACTCTGGTGTGAAATGCAGAAGAGTTTTCTGCAGACTGGATCAGTGGCTCTCTCCCCTAGGCTAGCACTGGCCTGCTGCCCAGGGTGGTACTCTGCTGGCAATGTTTCATCTCTGTTTCTAATGTTCTTTATCCAGGCTTTCATCAGGGCTGTTTTGGTTGGACGGGAAGCACAAATCAAACTCAGGCATTTAGCTAAGCCATTGCACAAGGCCAGTGATTGTTTAAGCACTTGTGTTGTGTAGATGTGTCTAACCCAAATGAAAGCGTCTGTCTGTCTTCAAAAGTTACTGTAGTGTGAAGTGAACATCACAAACATGTCAGTTGATGCAGTCGAACACTCACCATTTGTGTCTAGAACTGATTCTACATTGTTTGTGTGTTCATGCTTATATGGCACATAAAGATAAGGTTGTTTTTGCAAATCGGTGCGCTTTCCAGATAGGGGTGTCACTATTCTCCAAATCCTCGATTCGATTACATTTTCGATTCTAACATCACGGTTCGATTAGACCCAATTGAGTTTTCATTTTTGATATGTTTGCAAGAAATTAATTTCATCATTCAGTATTTCTCAATTAACTTGTTTTAGATCATTACAAATCCTTATTTACATTTTTCCTTTCTTATTTTTCGAATAAAAAACGTTTTTTTATGTCACTACCCTTCTAATGCGCAACATGGGTCTAAAAAGAACCGTATTCATGTTTCTTTGTTGAATATTTGAAAGAAATGTATTTTATCATTTATTAATCCAGGTATTCATGAAATATCTTGTTTATTTTTCTTTTCTTACTTTATAAACAAACATGGTTTTTGTATATCAATTTTACACACATGGGTCAAAAATTACCCATATAGGAACATTTGATACTTATAAATATATTTACTGCAGAAAACTATTCACCTGCCACACATTTCAAAATGCAACATGGCTGCTTGTGCTTTTGTATATTTCATGCATGTAAGATTTATTTAACACATTTTTTGTCATAGAAAATTATTGATATTTTATGAAAGACATCTAGATATCACCTAATATTTGAAAGTTTAGGCAAAGGTTACATTGACCTTGAAATCCATTGCTAGTGCAAAAGAGAAACATGTCCAATACTATTAGCTAGCTTGCAGTCGACATATTTGATTTTTTTCTAATTGCTAGGTCAACAAAATAAAAGTTGCAATAGAAAGTTATATACACAAGTATACTGTATATTGTCGCTGCTTAGACTGAAACCTTGTACCTCCACATTCATTTTTATTTGTGGTCATCATAAATCAATGCTATCGGTCACAAGTCGTCGTGTGGTGGCGTTCTGGTGCACTATGGCTGCTGTCGCATCATCCGGGTGGATGCTGCACATTGGTGGTGGGAGATCCCCCAACAGTTGCACTACACTACAGTTCAATTTCAGTGTTATCGGTTGTATCTGTTTTATGTGTGATAAAGTGGCCAATAAACATATTTCAACTGTTACAGTAAATGTGTTGATCTAAACAACTGTGACATTGGCTATTTTAACAAAAAGTTTTCTTTATTCTTTTGTTTTATCACACTTGCATAGATGGGTCATTTTAGAGAGTAAACTTGATGTATTAACACAAAACCTTGGAAATATTAATTTTTGATAATTGAAAACAAGATATTTTGAATATTCCTAAATCATAAAATGTATAGATCATGAAATATTAAATCAAATAAAGTGATTTCAAAAGGTGAAACAAAAAAAATGCCAAGCCATGCATGAAATAACATTGGCCTAGGAAATGAATACGGGTCTTTTAAGACCCATTTTGTGCGTTAGAAGGGGTATTCATAGCTTGCGCATCAAAGGATTAAACAATCACTGGCCTTGTGCAACGACTCAGCTAAATGTTGCCATGCTATCTTTTTTGAATGGCTGTTGCTAAGTTAGAGGAGGTTGACCATAGACTCGCAGCACCATAGACTGTTTTTTTTTCGTTTGCCAAGCCGAACGGACGTGATGTGGGGGCATGGCAGCGTCAACGATTCCATTTTTTAATTCAACGTTTGAGATTGTGATGCCCTTATATCCAGACAGTGAAAACTTTTTCTAACCGTAATTTTCAGTATATAAAAACAGTTGCATATTTTAGTATGACCCTTCTAAATAAGAGTCTTAAAGTTGAGCAATTTGTCCTCATAATAGTGATTTGTGTGCTTGTAAAACATTTCATTGTGTGCTTCGTGGCATAAATTCAACAAGGTGCTGGAAACATTGACCAGAGATTTTGGTCCATATTGACCTGATAACATTACACAAGTTTCTACAGATTTGTCTGATGCACATCCATGATGCTAATCTTCCTTTCCACCACATCCCAAAGGTGCTTGGATTGAGTTCTGGTGACTGGGGGCTATTTGAGTATAGTGAACTCATTATCATGTTCAAGAAACCAGTTTGAGATGATTTGAGTTTGTGACATGTCATGTTATATAGACCTTATTTAGTGCAGCGCCATGACAGACAGGTATGAAAGCCAGGCTATGAGAGCAAGAGATTTAGGCTACCGTGTTTTCAATAGCATTCTCTGTAAAAAGATCCTAGATTAATTATAATTTTCCACAGTTCGTATTGTCGGGAAGTTTTTTTGTTTGTTTGTTTTGTATACTGAAATTTCCTGGAAAAAAATATTTTTTAGTCTTTCTTTAGCAGAGCAATCCAAAAACCCACAGAGATGTCATAGCACAGCCCCTTGCTGTCATTCCGTCGCACGCTGCTATATAATTAGTTTCAGGACAGTTGACTGATTTGTCACTAGCCCAATCAGGCCAGTGTTGCATTGTCAGTGAAGGTTTTTTTTTTTTTTTTTACGTTATTTATTTGTTAAATCTGTAAGTTTGGAAAACCCCTGCATTTATCAAAATGAATTTCAGGCAATGATTAGGGCTTTAATGTACATGGATTCACCCAGAATTGTATGGTACAGTTGTCATGGTTCGGTGCATGCAGTCACACTATGAAAACAGTCAGTCACAGGCAATCCAGATGGAAATCCAATCTAACTCGCATGTGCGGTTTTACTTTCCTACCAGTAAATAGCGCAAAAGAAGAAAAGACGATCGGTCAATGTTTACATCTCTCAACCAGTGTTTTAAAAGCATAAGCTTGAGAATAATATCTCACGTAACATTACATTTATCTCACGTAAAATGTACATTTCATGGACGTCATTTGACTGCAATAAGCACCACTAATAAAAACCACTAATAAAAATCTCAATAGCCTTTTTTTTATATTCTGTGAAAGAAACAAGCTTCCAAAATACATTTTACAATGTATACAAATATAAAACAGACATTTTTAATTGTAACTTTATTTCACAAAATTTCAGTTTTTACTAAGAAAAAAACAAAACAAAAAAAACCCATTACATTTATCTCGTGTTAGTGTTGACAGTTAGTTTGCTAGAGAAATGGACTTTAGAGAGAAGCATTTCATATGCACTATATTCGCCTATTCATTATACTTAGCCTGTTAGTAATGTCTTGATTAAATAAATTTGTACTATAAATTAATTAATTCACTTTGTAAATTATTATATTCTAAAAATTAATTGAAGTAGGAAATTAAATTTAGAAGTTAATGCAAAACCTGGGAAATTTACATGTATCTTTTATTTGAGTGTTGTTTATTACAGTATATCTAAAAGTAAATAGCAGCTGAATTTAATAATTTGGGCTATTATAGGAGTAGTTCACTTTAAAAAAAAACTTTTGCTGATAATTGACTCACCCCCATGTCATCCAATATGTCTATGTCTTTCTTTCTTCAGTTGAAAAGAAATTAAGGTTTTTGATAAACATTCCAGGATTTTTCTCTATATTATGGACATTGGGTGCCAAACAATTCAAAGTCCAAATGAGAGTTTAAGTGCAGCTTCAAAGGGCTTTAAACTATACCAGACGATGAATAAGGGTCTTATCTAGCAAAACGATTGGTCATTTAAAAAATTATATAAAAAAAAATAAGCACGAATGCTCGCCTTGCTCTGTTCTGTGATGCACGTTCATGACTCTCCTGTTCGAACTCGTTCATCAAAATGTACAAATCTTTTCGAGTCATTTCGTTCAATCAACAAACAAAATGAACGAAATGACTCTGAAAAAAGATTTGCTGAAGCTGTCTACACACGCAAGGTTTGGAGCACAATATCTGTCTTGCATGCACGCTCACTTCGAGATTACGGGATATTTTAACTCATTTGCGGTATAATTAGTCGATCACGAGTGGCTCAACAGGTAGATCTATATAAACTCCTCTTTCAGGCATTTGACCGACCAGGTTGACTCTTCAGCATGCGGAATCGTGGGCGTGGTGTGAGAGCATGAGAATTGGGTCAATTGCGTGAGTCTCACGCTGAATGCTTGAGAGTTGGCAGCCCTGGAGTAATTCAGCACTGGTGGGTAGTTTGGTAATGAAATGTCCTTGTGAAATGTCCTGAGATTGTGATGCCCTTATATCCAGACAGTGAAAACTTTTTCTAACCGTAATTTTCAGTATATAAAAACAGTTGCATATTTTAGTATGACCCTTCTAAATAAGAGTCTTAAAGTTGAGCAATTTGTCCTCATAATAGTGATTTGTGTGCTTGTAAAACATTTCATTGTGTGCTTCGTGGCATAAATTCAACAAGGTGCTGGAAACATTGACCAGAGATTTTGGTCCATATTGACCTGATAACATTACACAAGTTTCTACAGATTTGTCTGATGCACATCCATGATGCTAATCTTCCTTTCCACCACATCCCAAAGGTGCTTGGATTGAGTTCTGGTGACTGGGGGCTATTTGAGTATAGTGAACTCATTATCATGTTCAAGAAACCAGTTTGAGATGATTTGAGTTTGTGACATGTCATGTTATATAGACCTTATTTAGTGCAGCGCCATGACAGACAGGTATGAAAGCCAGGCTATGAGAGCAAGAGATTTAGGCTACCGTGTTTTCAATAGCATTCTCTGTAAAAAGATCCTAGATTAATTATAATTTTCCACAGTTCGTATTGTCGGGAAGTTTTTTTGTTTGTTTGTTTTGTATACTGAAATTTCCTGGAAAAAAATATTTTTTAGTCTTTCTTTAGCAGAGCAATCCAAAAACCCACAGAGATGTCATAGCACAGCCCCTTGCTGTCATTCCGTCGCACGCTGCTATATAATTAGTTTCAGGACAGTTGACTGATTTGTCACTAGCCCAATCAGGCCAGTGTTGCATTGTCAGTGAAGGTTTTTTTTTTTTTTTTTACGTTATTTATTTGTTAAATCTGTAAGTTTGGAAAACCCCTGCATTTATCAAAATGAATTTCAGGCAATGATTAGGGCTTTAATGTACATGGATTCACCCAGAATTGTATGGTACAGTTGTCATGGTTCGGTGCATGCAGTCACACTATGAAAACAGTCAGTCACAGGCAATCCAGATGGAAATCCAATCTAACTCGCATGTGCGGTTTTACTTTCCTACCAGTAAATAGCGCAAAAGAAGAAAAGACGATCGGTCAATGTTTACATCTCTCAACCAGTGTTTTAAAAGCATAAGCTTGAGAATAATATCTCACGTAACATTACATTTATCTCACGTAAAATTTACATTTCATGGACGTCATTTGACTGCAATAAGCACCACTAATAAAAACCACTAATAAAAATCTCAATAGCCTTTTTTTTATATTCTGTGAAAGAAACAAGCTTCCAAAATACATTTTACAATGTATACAAATATAAAACAGACATTTTTAATTGTAACTTTATTTCACAAAATTTCAGTTTTTACTAAGAAAAAAACAAAACAAAAAAAACCCATTACATTTATCTCGTGTTAGTGTTGACAGTTAGTTTGCTAGAGAAATGGACTTTAGAGAGAAGCATTTCATATGCACTATATTCGCCTATTCATTATACTTAGCCTGTTAGTAATGTCTTGATTAAATAATTTTGTACTATAAATTAATTAATTCACTTTGTAAATTATTATATTCTAAAAATTAATTGAAGTAGGAAATTAAATTTAGAAGTTAATGCAAAACCTGGGAAATTTACATGTATCTTTTATTTGAGTGTTGTTTATTACAGTATATCTAAAAGTAAATAGCAGCTGAATTTAATAATTTGGGCTATTATAGGAGTAGTTCACTTTAAAAAAAAACTTTTGCTGATAATTGACTCACCCCCATGTCATCCAATATGTCTATGTCTTTCTTTCTTCAGTTGAAAAGAAATTAAGGTTTTTGATAAACATTCCAGGATTTTTCTCTATATTATGGACATTGGGTGCCAAACAATTCAAAGTCCAAATGAGAGTTTAAGTGCAGCTTCAAAGGGCTTTAAACTATACCAGACGATGAATAAGGGTCTTATCTAGCAAAACGATTGGTCATTTAAAAAATTATATAAAAAAAAATAAGCACGAATGCTCGCCTTGCTCTGTTCTGTGATGCACGTTCATGACTCTCCTGTTCGAACTCGTTCATCAAAATGTACAAATCTTTTCGAGTCATTTCGTTCAATCAACAAACAAAATGAACGAAATGACTCTGAAAAAAGATTTGCTGAAGCTGTCTACACACGCAAGGTTTGGAGCACAATATCTGTCTTGCATGCACGCTCACTTGAGATTACGGGATATTTTAACTCATTTGCGGTATAATTAGTCGATCACGAGTGGCTCAACAGGTAGATCTATATAAACTCCTCTTTCAGGCATTTGACCGACCAGGTTGACTCTTCAGCATGCGGAATCGTGGGCGTGGTGTGAGAGCATGAGAATTGGGTCAATTGCGTGAGTCTCACGCTGAATGCTTGAGAGTTGGCAGCCCTGGAGTAATTCAGCACTGGTGGGTAGTTTGGTAATGAAATGTCCTTTTTCCTTTATATCGGGACTCGCGTGTGGTGCTGATATCGGTCTCATTAGCAGTCGAGCCCTGCTTCATACCACAGTCATGATAAAAACATCAATGTATTCACTCGTCCATAAGCATTATTAGATCCATAAGCTTTGACAAGTTCCATAATTCAACTGGAATTTTGCATCCTCAACCTACGCCTTTGTTATTGTAAGAGGTTAGCGACCCCTAGCGACAAAAAAATTATCTTTAAGAAATGTGTAATTATAATTGAATGCATTAAACACAGAGACACATTTGTTAAAAAAACAAAAACAAAAAAAAAACATCTAGTTTAATAAAAAAGCAATTTTATGTTTAGCCCCCTACCCCTAGGTTTATGGGCAAAATGTACAAACTTAAAGTTGTTTGCAATGTTCTAATCAAACAAAGTAATTGAAATGGCTCAACACAACAACTGTTTCAAGTGATTTCCCCAAATTCAACTGAAAATGGAAGGTTTAATGACTTCTGCAGTCTCAAAATTATTTAAATCCTCTGAATAGAATCCCTCCCAACTAGGGCTGTGAATCTTTGGGTAGACAGCGAATCGATTTCGATTCATCGATTCATAGGTTTTCGATTCAAGAACGATTTGTGCAAATTCAGAACGATTCAATTCAATGCGATTCACATCCAAATTCAATTTGATTCGATTCTTAATTTTTTATTATAGTGTTATTATTATAATATTACAAATATATTATAGTATATTTGCATTATAGTATTATTTCAATGCTTCACCCAATGGGTCTTTGTCTGGGGTTTGAATTACACAGCGGCCTTTGGGGGTCAGATAGTGGGGATTTTGTCAATTGTTAATGTTAGTTCATGTTTGTTTTTAATTTTAATAAATATATTATTATTAAAACAATCAATGGCCTACAAATTAGCATTTGTAGAAACCTAAGTAGCCAATTTTTGAAAAAGGCTTGCATTAAATTACATGCACAAATTAATGGAGACGTTTTCATCAGTTTCATTTTGCATCCTCTCAGTGCACTCGTTAACATCTTTTCACTGATCTTTTCTTTTGCTTCGCGCTCGGTCCCATAGCTCTCATGTACAGATTTTTGAGCAGTCTATGATTGAGCTCTCCAGCTCTCTATCGAGAAACAATAGTTTTGAGGCAAACCGCTCAAGCCATTGATAAAGCTGCCATGCCATTGCGTGGTCACTATGAATAAAACGCTTTCGTCTGCGTGGAAACGTTGCAGTTATTTTCTTTAAGATAAGATTTTACTGAAATGGCCATACCATTGACATAACCTGTCCTGAGCTGTGAAGTAAAAGCCCACTTTATTCAAGAGCGGGCATTTATTACATGGAAAGACTCTCCGTACACGCAAGCTGCTAGTCTCTCGCTCGCTTTTTTTTTGGCACGCGCAAGACGCAGTTTGGAGCACAACCTCTGTCTCATATGCACACTCGCTCTAGATTCCAGGAAATTTTAACTTATTTGCGGTATAACTAGCCGATCACGACACAAGTTGCTCCACAGGTAAAAAGATAAACTCATCTTTCAGGCATTTGACTGACTGGGCTTCAACATGAGAAATCAGGGGTGTGTGAGCGCGTGAAACCAATCAAATGCGGATGTCTCACGGCCAATGCGTGAGGCAGCTTGTACCAGGAACACTTTAAGGTTGTGTTTATATATTTTAAACCACTGAATCGCTATAGAATCTCGATTATTTCGATTCTTAGCCTTATAAATCGATTATTCGCGTAAATAAACGATTCACGATTCAAAATACATGTTTCAGGATCGATGCATATGCATCGTCAGGATTTGTAATCGGTGCATCGAGAAAACGAGTGAATCGTTACACCCTACTCCCAACAGCACAAATCTGCAAAACAGGTGTGGTCTCAAGCACACCTGATGCAACTATCGAGGGCTTCATTAGTTACTCCAGGTGTGCTTGAGCTAGAACACATGAAATACCTGAACAGGGGTGCATTTCCTAAAAGCATTGTTAGCCAACTAAGTTCCGTCGTTATCAGCATAGTTCAACGAGTCAGTGTTTCCAGAAATCATAGTTCTAACGAACATTCGCAAACAGCATTGCAAATTTGTATGGTTGGAACGACAGATCTTTACCTGTGCAGTGGGGCCAAAAAGTATTTTGTCAGCCACTGATTATGCAAGTTCTCCTACTTGGAATAATGAGAGAGGTCTGTATGAGCGTCAACTATGAGCGAAAAAATTAGGAGAAAAAAATCCAGGAAATCACATTGTCGGATTTTTAAAGAATTTATTTGTAAATTATGGTGGAAAATAGGTATTTGGTCACCCACAAACCAGCAAGATTTCTGGCTCTCACAGACCTGTAACTTCTTCTTTAAGAAGCTCTTCTGTTCTCCACTTATTTCCTGTATTATTGGCACCTGTTTGAACCCAGTATCTGCACCAGGCTGGGAAGAGTGAATTTACAATAGGCAAGCAGCTTGGTGTGAAAAAAATCAACTGTGGGAGCAATTGTAAGAAAATAGAAAGACATACAAGACCACTGATAATCTCCCTCGATCTGGGGCTCCACACAAGATCTCATCCCATGGGGTCAAAATGATCATGAGAACAGTGAGCAAAAATCCCAGAACTACACGGAGGGACCTGATGAATGATCTGCAGAGAGCTGGGACCAAAGTAACAAAGGCTACCATAAGTAACACACTACACCGAGAGGGACTCAAATCCTGCAGTGGCAGGCGTGTCCCCCTGCTTAAGCCAGTACATGTCCAGGGCCGTCTGAAGTTTGCCAGAGAGCATATGAATGATCCAGAAGAGGATTGGGAGAATATCATGTGGTCAGATGAAACCAAAATAGAACTTTTTGGTTAAACTTAATTCGTCATGTTTGGATGAAGAAGAATGCAGAGTTGCATCCCAACAACACCATACCTACTGTGAAGCAAGGGGAGGAAACATGATGCTTTGGGGCTAATTTTCTGCAAAGGGGACAGGAAAACTGATCCGTGTTAAGGGAAGAATGAACGGGGCCATGTATCGTGAGATTTTAAGCCAAAACCTCCTTCCATCAGTGAGAGCCTTGAAGATGAAACGTGGCTGGATCTTCCAGCATGACGATGATCCCAAACACGCTGCCTGGGCATCAAAGGAGTGGCTCCGTAAAAAGCATTTCAAGGTCATGGAGTGGCCTAGCCAGTGTTCAGACCTCAACCCCATAGAAAATTTGTGGAGGGAGTTGAAAGTCTGTGTTGCCCAGCACATCATTGCTCTAGAGGAGACATGCATGGAAGAATGGGCCAAAATACCAGCTACAGTGTGTGCAAACCTGGTGAAGACTTACAGGAAATATTTGACCTCTGTCATTGCCAACAAAGGTTATGTTACAAAGTATTGAGTTGAACTTTTGTTATTGACCAAATACTTATTTTCCATCAACAGTGAGAACATAGATCCATCATGCCTTGTTACCACTGTGCAGGGTGGTGGTGTAATGGTGTGGGGAATGTTTTAGCTAGGCCCCTTAGTGCCAATTGGGCATCGTTTAAATGCCACTGCCTACCTGAGCATTGTTTCTGACCATGTCCATCCCTTTATGGCCACCATGTACCCATCCTCTGATGACTAATTCCAGCAGGATAATGCACCATGTCACAAAGCTCAAATAATTTCAAATTGGTTTCTTGAAAATGACAATGAGTTCATTGTACTAAAATGGCTTCCACAGTCACCAGATCTCAACCAAATAGAGCATCTTTGGGATGTGGTGGAATGGGAGCTTTTGCCCTGGATGTGCATCCCACAAATCTCCATCAACTGCAAGATGCTATCCTATCAATATGGGCGAACATTACTAAAGAATGCTTTCAGCACCTTGTTGAATCAATGCCACGTAGAATTAAGGCCGTTCAAACACAGTATTAGTTTGGTGTTCCTAATAATCCTTTAGGTGAGCGTACATGTATACGATGTTCTGCGTACAGTACACATCTATTTGTGGGTGTTTTTTGATGAATGGTTTAGTCTATGATTAGGGAAGGATGAAAGGGGTACATTAGCCATACTGAAATTATAGTTATGGATCTATATTTAGGAACATAGTTAATTCACTCATTAACTATCTCTCGTTTATTTTTATGAAGTTAATTTTACAGAACATTGCTGCAGATATAGTTGTTGCCGTTACTGCATTCTACGTTTCCGTCAATAGCAGTCCATTTCCCTCCAAAATTAAACACAAAAATGTATTAATAATGTGTTTGTCACTCCCCAGAAAAAAAATGCTATTATATATATTTAAAGTAAGCGTCAACATAATAGTCAATGTATCAGCCAGATAGATGAACCCAAGAAAAGTATTCTGTGGTCTCGCTGGATGGATCCGATTGCTTGGGTCAACCCCAAGACATTAAGCAGCTTATGGGCTGGATGGTCTTTAGCCCTTCCTCGTGAAATAATGTGGTCATTTGTTAGTTTCCATGTTCTTTCTGCAGTCATATGATCTGCTTTAATGCAGTATGAGGAACCATTCTCCAGATGCTTTTCTCTTCTCCGTTGTGTTTGCGGACATGACAAGACAAGATGTGCATCAAGACATTATGAAATCATAGGGCTGTTGAAACAGGAACAAGTTTTACGCACTCAAGATGTCTAATTTTGAAGGCTGCGTCCTCCTGCGGTCGCATTTGTCGGCCGCATATATCATAAAGAACTGCGCAGTAACTATTATAAAATTGTCTGTTATTCTTAGTGAAGCGTAAATTGTTGTAATTTTTTCATGTCTTGGGAATGTAGTGAATGTAATGAATTTCACTGAAATGAAGCAGCCTCAATGATGAATGCGGCCGACAAAGTGACCTCCAGAGGACGCAGTCTTCAAAATGAGACACGGCTTTATTCTTTTTATTTAAGCTTACACAAGATATCTTCTCACAAAGGAAGAATGTTCATTGATCTTGTGAGAAAATATAGTGATGTGCTGTAAAAGCTTATTGTAAAAAAGGCCGTTGAGGTTATGTGAAACTTTGTAAATTAAGTGAGTGACCAGATCACAATTCTGCAGTTAATGTCGACTTGTTCACATAATGAGAGCATATGATGAGACTTAACAAGCTCTCATCACAAAAGGTCTTGTGATTCCAATGCAACTGTATATCTACATTACCAAGCTTTGAAATATTTTACTGTCAGATAAAAAAATTGAGCATGATAAGGTTAAAGACTAAAGTGACCGTAAATGTTTGTCTCTAGTGTTAAATACCACAATGGGTTATGTAACACAACCTTTAACAGAATGATGTCTCTGTGTGGTAGTTCTAAGGCACTCGATTAACAGTGTAAAGAAACTTGAGTTGACAAATGTGAGTGGAAATAAAAGCTATTGTGTAGAAGCATTCAAGTGTAAGAAGGTGCTTTTTACTCATTTATTCTCCAGGATTTCAGCATTTATGGACTCTCATGACCAATAACAAATACAATTGATTTAAGCATATTGACTGTTGTAAGACCGATATGCAGCTGTTTCACACTTCTTATTTTAGTTTCTTATTATTAAATCAGCACTGTTGCATCAGTAAAAACACTCGCCTTTTAACGAAATGCTTGGAAAAGAATGGCCTCTTGATGTACTTTGCTGAAGTCAGCATGAATGTAAATGACAACAATTGATGAAAATATCAACTTTGTGCAAATAAAGTAACCCACATTTAGTTTTCGATCACAGAAAATGGGTAAAATTCAACAATTTGACCGTGGAGCTGCATTGTGATCGCCATATCTATGGAACTGAAATATCTAAAGCCTTGAAAAGGAAGATTTCAAAAGCAAATTATATTAAGAATGATAATCTAGACGGATATTAAGAAATATTGAAAACTTTTAGTTACAAACATGCAAACTTTGGAAAAGGAATATTTATGGAACTCATCAGGTGTGTTCTATGCATGTTCTATGTTGATAGAAAAAAGAAGAAATATCTTCTTCAAATATTTCTCTTTAAAAGAAAAAAATATTAGCTGTAATACAAAGTGACCCACCCATTTGATTTTTCGACCTCTGAAAGTGTACAATTTTACCAATTTACTTGTGGAGCCACATTGAGATCTCCATATCTCTGGGATTGAAACATAGAGGGCCTTTAAAATGAAGATGCCAAAAGGAAAGTTTGTTAAGAAACAGAATTTAAACACTTTAAACACAAAAAAACTTTTTGAGTTACAGGCATGCAAACTTGAGACGAAAAAAAAAATAGTGCCTTATGTAATTTTTGAACTGTCACTATTGGCATAGTAATGCAACAGATTTTATTAATAGACCTACCAATCTGTGTGTAAAATAAAATGATGCTGCCATCTTTCTAAATTCTTTTTTACACCTTCTAATTTGTTTTCCAAATCTCAGGTGAAATTTCGAATTTTTACCCCCTCTACAAAATAGTGGATTACTCATTAAATATACTGTGACATTTAATATTTTGTTTTTTTTTATCACTATTTCTGTTTATCTTTGTACAGAATTTAAAAAATAAAATCGAGCAGGGGAAGTTTACAAAATGTGGTTGATTTAACATGGAATGACCATGCCATAGTCGTAACCAAAGGCTGCATATTTATCTGATAAAAAATACAGTGATAAACAGTAATGTTGTGAAATATTATTTGCAATTTAAAATAACAGGTTGTCTACTGTAATATATTTTGAAATGAAATGTATTCCTGTGATGAACGTTGAATTTTCAGCATGTTCTTTCGGAAATCATTATTATATGCTGATTTGCTGCTCAAGAAATATTTTGGATTATTATCGATGTTGAAAAGAGTTGTTGCTTCATATTTTTGGGGAAGCTGTGATGCATTTTTTTCAAGATTCTTTGATGAATAGGAAGTTCAAAAGAACATCATTTTACCAATAGAAACTTTTGTAACATTATAAATGTCTTACTGTCACTTTTAATCAATTGAATGCTCCTTGCTGACTAAAAGTATTAATTTCTTCCAAAACAAATCTTACTGATCCCAAACCTTTGAATGGCATTGTATATCTGCAATATGATACTGCAATAACACTGCTCTGTGTTTGTCCATCGCAGGTCCTCACTCTGCTCTCAGTATGTCCGATGGGGACTATGATTACCTCATCAAGTTCCTCGCACTGGGGGACTCTGGGGTGGGAAAGACCAGCTTTCTATATCAGTACACAGACAGCAAATTCAACTCCAAATTCATCACCACAGTGGGAATAGACTTCAGAGAAAAACGTGTGGCAAGTATTTTTTTGAAGTATATCAATGGAACTAAAATTACATTGACATTTTCATAGTTGTATTGATGTTTATTATACTCCCTTAAATGTGCATATGCATGCAGTGCTATTTATATTATGTTGAAATTTTAACTTATTTAGCTTTGAGTATTCGGCTATGTGGTATATAGTTTTATGCAAATGAGATGCCTTTATCAGGTCTCATAGGTTTAGATGTTTCCTGCTTGATTTGAAATGGAGGTTTAGTGTTTTGAAGTCCCAGCCGAGGTTAACTGGACTGTAAAATCCCATCGCCCTGTACACATGGAATCTTGCCCAGAGGTTTAAAAACAGCCATTAATGTGTAAATCGCTGCCTCAGGTGCAGGGGGATATACACAGATTCGTCTGAACACGGTCATGAATACTAGATGCAGAAAAAACACATGCAAAACACTGCACGCCTGCAAAAGCAAACAGCCGTTCTCGGAGTAATTATGCTTTTCCTGAATGCAATACGATGCCTAAGGCTGCTTAATTTGTTGGGTACACGCAACGACAAGAGGCAGTCCACATAATTCACATGATACACACCTTAAAATATGTCAGAGATATATGGATGGATGGATGGATGGATACACAGTATATACAGGATACAAGAATATGCACATTTTATGATAATGACTAATCTACATTATCCCACCTATTACATGACTTCTTATCCAATAAAATAAATGGGCATAAATTTTGATTAAGTAGAAGCTATTTTGTTGGATAAAAAGATGGGAAGAAAGAGTGTGGCGTGATATGCAAGACTTGAATCTAGCAGCTGTAAATCTGCTTTTGACCAATCAGAATCAAGCATTTTACAGAGACATGCAACAAAGAGTGCATTAGTGGCCGCCCAATTTTTTAATGGCCTTGGATTTTTTCTATATATTTTTCTCATAGGGATTTTTAAAGTTATAAGCCATGATTTAGGAGCTGAAAAAAACAACAAAGGTGCGAGACTGCATTACAGCTCTAGTCAGGGAAAGAACTACAATTCCACGCCATTGTGAATGATATAATCAAATTCAAAACAATGTAGAAATATAAAACTACTGGTTTAAAGATATAAACTCAGCAAAAAAAAAGAATAACACAGTTGGATCCTGTAACGTTCTGCTCTGAGCTAGAGATGTTCAAATACCCTTTTTCTCTTCCCGATACCGATTCCGATATCTGGACTCAGGGTATCGGCCGATACCAAGTACCGATCCGATACCTGGGTGTGTATAGTATCTATTCAGCTGCAATTCATTCTAGCACTGTATGAATTGATAGAATTTGTCTGAGCTGTTCGCACGTCCCTGGTTTAATGCCTTTCTATGGCACACACTAAATTCCTAAATGAATCTGCAGCAGTCAGGTGGTACAAGTCAGCGCTTGTACTTTTCGTTAATTAGGGCCCAAGCCCTGAAAGGGCGCAGAGCCCTATTGTTTTCCTTCCGATTATTATTTTTTTTTATTATTTTTTTTTTTATTCTAGCGACTATTCGGGCACTTTTGGGGCCCTTAACATGCTGTAATAATATGAAACTCGGTACACATGTCGATAGCAGAATTTCATCTATACCTCGCGTTCTTACTTTTTACCCCAGTCCAACAGGAAGTCGGCTATTGAGGTTTTTTTGTAAAACACACGCAATGAACTTTTAAATACTCCTCCTAGAGCTCTGATCCAAATTCGACGAAACTCGGTCAGCGCTGAAGTCAAGACATTGAGGATGAAAGTTTGCGTGGGGATTTTTGATATCTCGAACGGTTTGGCCGTGGCGAGGAAACGAAACTATGGCGAGAAACGTGAAACAGGAAGTGTGTCATAACTTCAGCATACATTAACTGATCTGGATGAAACTTCAGCAGTGTGTTCGCTGTAAGAGGACGATCACATGGATGTGACTATTGTGAGTCAAAGTTATAGCGCCACCAACTGGCAGCAGGAAGTGTGTCACTTTCAAAATGCTTTGAAATCACCCTCTTATTTTTACCCGATTTGCTTCAAACTTCATCTGTATAATGTAAATACACGGCAGATGAAGACCTATGAATGGATTCTTGATATCTTTGAAACTGTTGCCGTGGCGACGCATCAAACTTTACCATTCTTTTAGGATGCATTCTTTTAGGGATTCGAACATTTGTCCATAAATCAAACACACGTGCATGGATTAATATGAAACTCGGTACACTCATAGATCACATCAGGCCAAACAACTTTCGTGCTCTAAGTTTTACGACAGTTCAAACGGAAGTCGGGAATTATGTTTTTTTTTTTTAATAAATGTCCTAGAAAAACATCAAATTACAACCCATGCTGTTACCAATCACCACCAAACTCGGTGTGCATGAAGTCAAGACATTGAGGATGCTAAATTCCGGACGGATTTGTGATATCTCGAACGGTTTGGCCGTGGCGGATTTTTTTGACTAAAAAAGGACACATAAAGTGTGTTATAACTTGGTTAGTTTTACTGACAGTTACAAAACTTGCCGTGTATATTGTTCTATTCAAGCCAAACAACTTTCTAATTAACAATAATAAGCTCAAACCCACAGAAAGTCAGATATTGTAGTTTGAATATGATCATGCTCTCTCTAAGCCTTGGTCTGTCTCTTTGCCGTGTGTGTGTGTGTGTGTGTGTGTGTGTGTAGGGGGAGGGGGCTTAATCATTTCACTGTGTGTCTGGCCTGCTAAAGTAAATACATTTCTTAAGCCTGGTATTTTTTAAATAAGTTTTTATTTTTATTTTTTTTATAAGTAAAGGCATATAACCTGTTTAATTGTAGTGCATTGACAATAGTTTTATATAATTAGTGTATTAATTAAATTAACTTGGTCCATAAATCAAAAAAGTAAGTAAATAAATCAAAAAGGAAGTGTGTTAAAACTTCTGCATACATTAACTGATCTTGATGAAACTTCAGCAGTGTGTTCGTTGTAAGAGGCCGATCACATGGATGTGACTATTGTGAGTCAAAGGCTGCGTTTACACTTGGCATTAACATGCGATCACCGTGATCTGATCAAGCAGATCGGATCATTAGCCAATCAGGACATGGTGAGTTTACATTTGGTCACATTAAGTAGCCTCTGTATCTGGATAGAAGAGCGGATTTCTGTTTCCTGCATAATATTTAAATTAGATATGTTGCACGACACCAGATTAAGAGTAAAAATGATGCAAATAAAACAATGTCCCAGTTGCTTTCACTCATTCGCTTTGCAATCTCCAGTAATTAGATAAAAAAAAATGTTAACGAAGTTATACTTCCAGAGTTGATCATACAAAAATAACTGGGTTGATCATAAAACAAGTCATATCATCGATCATCTGGTTTTAAGGTTATAGCGTGCAATGACTATATTGACAGAAATGGGAGATTGGTTAACATGCAAAGACATTCAATAAAAACATTCAACATTTAAAAAATCAGATTGCGATTATTCCTCTGGCAAAGCAGCATGCAGCTCTTATTTAAGATCTCATGACTGACTGTGAATGTACAGGCGATCGCCTCGTTCAGATAATGTTGCACAATTAAAATGAAAAATGACACACATAGTATCATGTAAGCCTAAATTAACTGTTTTAAAGATAAACGTTTATTGTAAGATTCAAATAAGTTTTTATTTCTTGTCTAAACTGCGTCTGGCCATTATTTTCTCACAGCCACGGGGAGACTGGGTGGGATTTAAATTACGTCCACCTGTGAATGCAGACACGATGGCTGGATTGCGTTTACATTACACTGAGATCCGATCACAAAGCGTCCTCGACTACCTCCGAACCTGGACACGCCGATCGGATAACATTCCGATCAGAAGCGCGTTTACACTTGTCTTTTCAATGTGTATGTGGACAACATCCGGATACAGGTCGCATATTAATGCCAAGTGTAAACGCAGCCAAATATATAGCGCCACCAACTGGCAGCAGAAAGTGTTTCACTTTCAAAATGCTTTGAAATCACACTCTTACTTTTACCCGATTTGCTTCAAACTTCATCTGTATAATGTAAACACACGCCAGATGAAGAGCTGTGAAAGCATTATTCAATATCTAAGATAATGTTGCCATAGCAACGCATCAAACTTTAACATTCCTTTTTTTGATGATTTTGAGTCTCTTAGCGGCTTTTGGGGCCCTTAATGGGTTTGAAAACTCTTGAAACTTTGCACACAGGTCAGATCCCACAGCCATCAGAGCCGGGCTGAAGATGGTACCCGGGTGTGGCAAGGGGGCTAGAGCAGCGCCCCCTGGAACGGGGTCCAAAAACTTGGTCCATAAATCAAACACGCTTGCATGTAATAATATGAAACTCAGTACACATGTTGATCTCATCGTTTCATATATTCATATATTCTCCTCAAGCCGGACAACTTTCTAATTTACACTCATGAGCTAGGACCCACAGAAAGTCAGATATTTTGGTTTGAAAATGTTGAGTGTCTCTCTGAGCCTACACTTCTGTATGGCAAGCCCTTTTAACATTTAAAAGCTAAGTTTGACTATTCGTAATTAACATTGTAGATATCAACAACGTCTTTCTAGTCGTAATTACATTTTGGATAGTTTGTATTATCATTTAAGATATCTGTAACGTAATTGTGACTAGTCGAAACGACAGATAGAGTATGGCAAGCCGTTTTAACATTTAATCATTTTAACCTACTAGTCTCTATTTTCATGCTACTAGTACTTATTTTTTAGATACTAGTATCTATTCCATTAAGTACTAGTACTTATTCATTAGCTACTAGTGCTTATTCTTTAGATACTAGTGCCTTTTCTTTAGATACTAGTGTTTATTCTTTAGGTACTAGTACCTTTATAAAGATACTAGTACTTATTCATTAGACACTAGTCCTGATTTATTAGATACTAGTACTTATTCATTAGATGCTAGTCCTTATTCATTACAGACCAATGCTTATTAATTAGTTACTAGTACTTATTCATTAGATACTAGTACCTATTAAATAGATACTAGTACTTATTCATTAGACACTAGTACTTATTTCAATGGTGACTAGTAACTATTCTTTTGTTATACTAGTCACATTTTTTCCATTGACTTCTATGGTGATCTGTCATTCAGATATCAACTATTCAGTTCTGACTAGTATGTTAGTATGTATTCCAATTGTGGAATACATACTAGTATGTATTCCAAAGCAGGGGTTACGCTTTCTGCACGTCGTGCAGAATAACCCTGAAGGCACCAGGTGGCGGTGCCACCGGCTCCACACACACACACATAAATATAAGCTGCGAGCAGCGATGAGGGCCAAGCTCGGCGGTACCGCCATCCCGGTGCCTTTAGGCACCGGGTTGTGCGGTGCCACCGGCTTGGGCCGCGCAATCGGCTGCTCGCAGCTATATTTTCAATCTGTGTTCGTCAGATGTCTGTGGAATTTGTTCAGTTTATGTCTCAGTTGTTGGACCTTTTTCTGTTCATACAAACATATTAACCTTTGTAGTGTGTATATAGCCTATATTTTGTGAGTTTGAGCGTGTTGCATGTCTTTCCACTGAAAAATACAATTATTTAAACAATCATGTTTAACTAAGTATTATTTTAAATCTTTATAATATTTAAATATTAGTTTAAATATAGTGCTTAAGATGAAATTAATTTGACTGGATAAATAATAGGGCTGTGCTGAAATATCTGATACAGCGATATATCGTCATGAACTCCTGGCGATGCGCGTATCGATACAGCAGCTGCCGTATCGCGTATCGATACTGTTGTGTGCTTTTGAATGAAGCCAATTCAGGCAGGGCTCGAATTTCGTCGCGGGATATGCACATAATTATTATTATTTGCATACATTGCAAACATTGATTCACTTAAGCTTTTATTTTGTATTATAAAAATCAAATCAGTAGTTCGAAAACGTGAGACGCAATTTCAGGAACAGTGCGAGTTCAACGGTGCTGCGTCTGCTCTCTCGTCTCCCAAACGGCTGCTCAAGGCAAGCGTCCAGCGCTGCTGCAGCCGGTGAAACTGACACGGCTCGCGTTTAGGAGTCGGGACATGAGGGAATATTCACTTGCTTAATCGGGTCAGCATTGCATCGTGACTAAAGTTTACACCATTTGCGCGTCTTTAAGTCTTACCGGTTTAAATATTCAAATGACTTTAAACTGTTCAGTACTTGCGCGCTCTCTGAGAGTTGGTTTTTCGCTGCGTGCATTTCAGACTAGAGTCAGCCGCCTCACCACACAGCTCGCGTGTTTATATTGTTTTAACGGACTAAAACACGCAAAATTATGTTAAATTTCGGTCTTGGTAAGTATCCTCTAAACACAGTTGGTTATTTTGGTTATAAGCATTAGCGTTTTGAGATATTCTGCTGTCACTCTCTTCTCTTTACCTTGAGCATGTCAATCAATTGTTGTTTCTGCATAAAAATCTGAAAATGTAATCATTTAAAATGATTTCAACATAGAAGAAATGACTTTGTTTGGTGCACATTTGAACACTTAAGACCAGTTAAATTTAAGTTGTTACCGTTTTTGCTTTTATGGAATGATTTAAGTTGTTTAGTCTTAGAGCAGTGTAGACATGCTTCAGTGTCACTATAATTGGAATTTCAGATATTGAGGCAGACGTTAAGGAAGAGCCATTCTCAGCATTTTTATTTAAAGGGTGGGTTTACTGCTCTTTTTCTTTGCATGATTGTTTTTATGGGGTGCAATATAACATGTATCCGTGGTTTTTCTTTTTTTTTAAAAGTCTTATTTTTCATAAATTTCACCTTTATTGTCAGCCGCGCTCTCCTCTGTCCCCTGCACGAGCGGATGACTTCCTGAGTCTATGAAAACACTCCCTCAGAATGACGTTGTGGGCTCAGATTGGTTCGTTGGGCCGGTGTGTTGTGATTGGCTAAACTGTCGCTCACGTTGTCCGCAAGATTAACGCCCATGACCTTTACGGGCGAAACGGGCGGGCATGCCAAATGTGGATAACATAGACGGTGGATACACGTAAATAATGATGTGGAGACTGCAGTATCAGTGAGGCAGAATCAGACCGAGAAAGCCGCGATGAATCGAGTCAAGCAGAACCTCACCACACACGGCTCATAATAAAGGTTTCTGAATGATAATTTGCTTCATTTTTTAACTTAATACACGTTTGTTTTACACAATAGCATCTGACTGGCAACGATAGCAACTGACTGCTAACTAATGTTATACTCAAACAGCGTTTGCAGGTTTGCACGTTCTTGATCAAATCGAAAATAAAGTCATAAAGCATATATATATGAATAATACATTTACAACATTCAGTACTTCTGCTTCATGATTCCAGAAACAGTTTCTTTGTTTACGTTAATCCGGTATTGAATTCGTGGAGATTCTGGAAGCTGTCTCGTAAAATGCGCAGCACAGAGAGCTAGATTACCATCGTCACTTTCAGGAATATAATCAAACACAAATTGTATCCATTGTTGTCGAAGTATAGTGTCCGTGGGAAGCCCAAACACAGAAGACCTGACCGCTGCGATGAACACAACTTCACTCGACGGCATGCCCTTTCCTGCATATTCCGGAGGGAGTGGTTGATGCAAATGTGTGGGTTAGTGACGTACCATAACCCAGCTGTAGTCCAAAACGAGTCGTTTTTGTAGGCAATTTTACTTCCTGATTTTTAAAAGACGATATCTCTGCTTACACTAAACTTTCAGTGCTGCAACTTGCAGATACTCTTCATGCACCAATAGCAACATTACACACTATTTGAAATCAAAAAAGTGAAATTGCAGTAAACCCGCCCTTTAACATTTTTTTATGACAAAAAAATTAATTGTTTTTCAGTTATCACAACTGTTGTAGCACTGTTACTAAACTCAGCTCAAAATAAATTCCAAATTGATCTGTATCGTGATGCGTATCGCATCGTGGCTTTAGTATCGTGATGCGTATCAGCATCATGACATTGTTGGTGATACACAGCCCTAATAAATAATAGCATTTATTTAAATAAATTATCGTGAAGAGAGAGCGTCTGTTCAGCGTCTGTCTCTCTATTAACATAAGTAGCGTCTGTAACCCCTTTTGCTGAGATAATGTAGCGATTTAGTAGCGAAACTATTTTATTAATAAGTCGTGGGGCAGTGTTGATAAATTTCTGTGCTTCTGAAAGTTTGTGCGAGGCACAATCTCCGCTTTGTGTGCAACATTATTTTGAAAAGCTTAAACTAAAGCATATACCATTGATTAAAGGAATAGTTCACCACAAAAGGAAAATTGTCATTAATTACTCACCCTCAAGTTGTTTCCAAACCTGTATGAGTTTTTTTTTTTTCTTTTCTTCTGTTGAACACACAAAAATATATTTTGAAAAATGTTGGCCTGGTTACCAACATTCTTCAAAATATCTTTTTGTTTTCAACATAGGAAAAAAAAACTCATGCCAGTTTGGAACAACATTATGACAAAGTTTCAAATTGTGGGTGAATTATTCCTTTAACGACCTCGTGAGCTTGCAGTAGGTTTGTCTTTATTGATTTTTTTTTAAATTAGTAAAAGTGAAAAATCTGAAAATGAATTTTTCAGAATTTTTACATCCAGACTGTTGCACTCAAAACCATGCCATGGTAGAAAGAACTGACTGAACATTTGCTTTAAGAAAACTGAATCGGGATGGCTGGTATAGATACGGAAATGTAATTCAGTTGAGAAGATTTTGTGTGTGTGTGTTCATATGGCATAATAGAGCAGGGATCCCTCCTTAAGAACAAACACTTCAGCACTTGAGACATTAAGCAAATGCTGATCGTTTAGGGCCACGCGATCAAGGTTTATACTAATGAGACACTTCCAGCACTGAATCATCAAGAATGCATTTAATGGTTGTGTTTGACTAAGTCAAAAGTAAATTCAAGTTTCTTGGAACTGCATACCACAAAAACACACACAGCAACCACATAGTGACACACCGGCAACCACCACAACACTGTAGCTTTGTGGTAGCACATTTTGTATGAGGCAAACCTAAATTTTGCTGCAGACAATATAGTTTCTTTGTTGAAGTGTCAAGGATATTCAAGCCTAATGCACTAATATAGTTTTTTTTATGGGTCTCTAAATAAGGTGTATAAATCCAACGGTCCTGATGGACAGCCGGGAGAGGTCAGAGGATCCACATTCAGCTGTGGGATACAGCCGGACAGGAGAGGTGAGATGCAGATCAATGCTTGAGCTTTACTTCCTAACATGAGCTGTGTTTCCACCGCAGGAACTTTCCCCAGGAACTAAGAACTTTGGGGTGGTACTCGGTGTGTTAACACCGCAGGAACCAGGGTGTAAATGATGTTACCGGGCACAAAATCCACCCCCACCACCACAGAAAGTCCTTGCTGGCGAGGAGTACTTTTTCAGAGTTCGGGAACTTTCAGGGTGGGACTTCTGCGCAGAACATACTGATTGGTTCTTACCACTTGTTCTTTCTGCCCGATGGCGCATGTTCGTCCCATCCATCAGTAAACCAATCGCACACTAAAGCAGCACAGCTTGAATCTCCTCCATACAAAACTCAAAACAAACGCGCAGACTGGGAGGAGCAGTCGCATGCAGTTCAACGTCACGACATAATCTTTCCCGTACCGGACCGGTGCTCTTTAGTCCGTGGTGTAAACGCATTAAGGAAGCAGTCTGGGGCAAAAAAAGTTCCTATGAAAAAAGTTCCTGGGACAAATGGTTCCTGGTAATTGCGGTGGAAATGCGGCTATGCACTCAATGAAAGAAATTGAAATGGTTTTTCACTGTTGTGCGACACTGTGTCTTCTCCTCTAAATGCTTATGCAGATTTCGGAGTTTGACCACTGCGTTCTTCAGGGATGCCATGGGTTTCCTGTTGCTCTTTGACCTCAATCGAGCGAGCAGAGCTTCCTTAATGTGCGGAACTGGATGAGTATGTCCTTCATACCTTACTGAGTCAAGGTTCACTGAAATCAACACATGATGAGATTCATACATATACATACCGCAGACATTATTTTGTTTTAAAGGGTGGTTTACTGCTTTTTTTCTTTGCATGATTGTTTATGGTGTGCAATATAACCTGTATTGGTGTTTTTTCTTTTTTTTTAAGGCGTGTTGTGATTGGCTAAAACAGTAGTGCACGTTGTCTGTATACTTAACGCTCCATTACCTTTTATGGTCGAAGTTGCAGGTGTGTTCCTGTCAAATGTACATAATGGTGTTCGATACTGCAGTATCAGTATAAGCCTATTGCGTTGGCCTTGGTTTATGTTCTTTATCAAATCGAAAAATAACATCATAAAGTATATATACATGAAAAATACATTTGTAAATTAGTACAGAAACAAATTCAGGTCCAAAATGTTTGTACATGTTTGTCGTAGACACAAAATAGCATAACTAAGTGGCTATAAAGCCAGCACTGGCATTTGATAAAACTAAAACATTAGGTCTGAAGTTATACATGCAAATTCATTTAAAATGATTAAGTCTTAGCCTACTTACAGGTTGTGGCCCAATTGCTGCCTCTGGTTTTAAAGTTGGAACTGCTTCATGTTTTAGTTTCTTTGTTGAATCCAACATTGAATTCGTGGAGATTCTGGAAGCTGTCTTCTGTAAAATGCACAGCACAGAGAGCTAAATTACGATCGTCATTTTCAGGAACATAATCCAACATATATTGTATCAATTGTTGACGAACTACAACGTCCGTTGGAAACACAAACACCGAAAACCTGACAGCTGGATGAACACAACACACTCTGACGAGCCGCAGAAATATGGCCATGCCCTCTCCTGCATATTCCGGAGGGGAGGGTTGATGTAAATGTATGGATTACTGAGGTCTAAAACCCGGCTGTAGTCCCAATCGAGTCGTTTTTGTAGGCAGTAAACTTCCTGATTTTTAAAAGACGATATCTCTGCTTACATTGAACTTTCAGCGCTGCAACTTTGCAGATACTGTTCATGCACCAACAGCAACATTACACACTATTTAAAATGAAAAAAAGTGAAATCACAATCAACCCCCCCTTTAATGCATTTTTTTACCACATTTAAAGAGTAGCTACATACACTTTCCTCATAATTTATTTTATTTACCAAATTATTTGCATCAAATTCACAAATTATCCTCCCAAAATTATTTTTCTTTTTATCTAGCAGCTTAGAATAGTTGCCCATCTAATTGTTAGATATAGGTATTTAAAATAACAATTTAATACAATTTGATGAACTGTATTAACAAGCAGCTTAGAGTGGTTGCACATTTTCTTAATAATAATAAAAATATTTTTGTGTACAATTTAAACAAAAAACAAAAAACTAGCTGCTTATTGGCCATATTTTTATAATAATAATAATTGTTATTATTATTATTAGTAGTAGTAGATGGGCCGCTGCTATTTATTATCATTATGATTATAATCTTTCAAATAATTATTGCTATTGAACTTCTGTGATGTCTTGTGCAGGTCAGCTGCAGAACTGCATGCGTACTGCGAGAATCCTGACATTGTGTTGTGTGGAAACAAATCTGACCTGGGGGACCAGCGCGCAGTGAAAGCGGACAATGCACGAGAACTGGCTGAAAAATATGGGTGAGAACTAAGCTACATTCACCTGATCCATCAGACCTGAAGAAACTTGCCCTGTATCTGTAACACATGACCTCGTCTGCTTCAAAAAGCAATCGTTTTTTATTGTAGACTTTAGGACAGAAATGCTTCACAGTTCGCCTGTGGAATGATCTGTTGATCAAAGTATTTAGGTTTCTGTAGTAGATTCAGTGGTGCCGGTATCAAGTTATGAAGCAGAGGGCTGCTGGCAAGTTAGTTTCAAGGTCATCACATCTCATACTAATTTGATTGTGGTGATAAAATGACAGGAAATGCTAGGGAAGTTGTACAAGTTTGCCTGATTAAGGCTGATTCCCACGCGTGCAGTAACGTGCAGACATGTGAAATGATTTGCTGGTGTGTGCGAGTCGTATCGTAATGTAGGTCTTCATACTGTACGTATTCACAGGGTGCGGCGCGACTCCAAGGATGTTTGTTTTAAGGGCCTTGTCTGTACCGTGTTTGCCTAAGATGAGGGCATCTCTCATTAAATGTGACACTTTAAGATGGTGGTATACCGAAAAGCTAATATTTACTGTGTTTAATGTGAGGAGTTTTTAGTTTAGAAAAGCTTGGTATTACAACAGAAGTCTTTTATGGCATCTAAGAATATTTTGGCCACAAGAACAGATTTTAGGTGTCTGGAAAAGTAGATTTTCTTAGCTCTTAATTATGTTCAGTACAGTTTTATATGAAGCTACATTGAAACCTTAAGAGTCTGTTGTCTACACTGCACATTTAGATTTTTACTGTGATAGAATTAGATATTTACTTAGTCAATAATATTGACAATGTGTTTTTCCCTAGTTCTCAGCAATGTGCATTGAGTTTGCAGTGACTCATCTGTTAAATGTTATCAGTGTCCATTGAGTGTGTTGACTGATACTCACATCTAAACTCCTCCCAGGCTTGTCTTTGTACAAACAATAGAGACATTTGAATCTTTCATTGCTGGGGTTCTCAATCTTTTCTGCTCTATAGCCCTATTCGGGTTGCTAATTTTTTCTCAAGTGGAGGTTTGTAAAAAAAAAAAAACATTTGCGTAGCACCTCAGTGATAACTGCATTCGAATGCCGTTTTATTGACTGTGTTGGGGCGAGTTTTGTAATCTGGCAAACATGCTGCTCACGTGGGTAGTCGTTATGATTGTCTGCTGTAAATAAAGTCATGCTTGGAATAATACAAAATAGTAGCTGCGAGCAGCGACTGCGGGGCCCAAGCCGGTACCCCGGGTACCGCCGGCTTTGGCCTTTCATCGCTGCTCGCAGCTATATCTATCTATCGATCTATTGATCTATCGATCGATCTATAGAGGGATGCAAATTATCGATTAATTCATTAATCATTAATTGATTGACCTTATCGATCGATTAACGATTAACTGATAAGCGGAGATTTTCCTGAGAATGTACATTTCTCACTGTATCAATAGAGTCTTTAACATAAGAAGCAAAAATTGCTTATATACTGAATAAAAATGCATGTTATATTGCTCAAATGGTGTTTTATTGTAACAGTTGGAATATGGTACAGAGTGGCATTTATGTAGTTTAACAAAATAAATTATGCACAGAAAATCTAAATACATAAAAAATATTTCTGCACTGGCTCACCTGTTGCAAACATTAAGCAAGATAAAATAAATGTTAATAAAAATTCATATGGGTATGCTTAGCCTTAATATATTAAGTCTACATATAATAATCTATCTGGTAAACTACTTGGATGAAAAAAAAATAAACATTAGTAGCAGCACTTGGGTGGAGTATGACCAACAGCTGGAACAGGGTCTCTGCAAATACTGCTCAAAATGCTATTTTCCTCACCAAATTAAAGATAATTGCTTTTAATCTAAATAAAGGGCTAAAAAATAAAGGGCTTTAATCTAAAAAAGATTGTAAAATGTTTCAATATTATAGATAATTAAATTAAATTATTCAATAATCAAATATTACGACTCAACGTGTCACCTCACCAACGTGACGTGCTTGTCAGAATGTTGTGGACGCGCACTGAAAACAGCAACCAAACCCAATGAATTCATAACGATTTAATAAAATCAGTGTTCTGATGTTATCTAAGCTGACGGTCACAAATTAATCATCGTGGTATTATTAGTAACGTTAGTGCATTGCTGGTTGAGCTGCGCGTGCTGAATTAATAACCGCTGAGCACTTTCGTTATTTAAATCAAAGAAACACAACCGATATGAGATTAGTCAGATATACAAAGTGAACATAATATTACAAATAATATCTTCACAAAATGACGTGAATGCACAAGTGAACTTGAACCAAGTTACGTGCCATTCCGAATGACTGAATGTTGTGCACGCGCTCTTCCTGGAACAACGCGACAGGGCAACTAAACCCAAATTATTCACCACGTTTCATTGCAATATTGTTCTCTTTATATGTTATGTAATATATGACACTCCCAATAGTCATTATTAGTCGTGCATTGGCGTCTTGAGCTGCGCACGGTAAAGATCACGCTTCAATTTTTAACATAATGAGATAAATCAGATAGTAGACGTACACATAATAAACTATTACAACTTACATTTGCATAAAACAAAAGGCTGCGATACACACGCAAACGTAGTCATGATGAAGTCCAAACATAACTCCGGTGTGCTCGCTTGCATGATTTGCGGTTGAGCAGCAGGCACGCGCATAGACCTGATTAATTCGATAATGGATCAGTTTGATCGATTAATGTATTATCGACAATTAATCGAGTAATCGATTAATCGTTGACATCCCTAGATGCTCTCGATCTCATCTATAAAGCCGGTGGCACCGCCACCTTGGTGCCTTTAGGGTTATTCTGTAGCCCCAGGTTTGGGAGGATTTAAATTCATTTAGCTTCAATTACCAATTTGTAGTTTACCAATTTATCTTACTTTTATTTAAACCAAACTATACATTTAAAAGATTAGGGTTATATTCATATTTTGTCATTTAAAAAAAAATAAAGTTGTTATGCAAAAAGACAAGGACTTGCAGGAAAAATCTCAGTCAGCCACACACACACACCCACGCACACACACATAAACACAGACACCAGCAACCCCCCCTCCCCCTCCCTCACAGAGACAGACAAGAGACAAGAAAGAGACAAAATACACATTCAAACTACAATATCTGACTTTCTTTTGGTCTGAGCTTCTTACTGTTAATTTGAAAGTTGATCGGCTTGACAAGAACAATATACATGGCAAGTTTTGTGACTATAGGTAAAACGAGCAAAGTTATAACACATTTTATGTGTCCTTTTTTACTCATAAAATTCATTTCCTTCGCCACAGCCAAACCGTTTCGAGATATCAGAAATCTGTCTGAATTGAGCATCCTCAATGCCTTGACTTCATGCACACCGAGTTTGGTGGTGATTGGTAAACACATGCGTTGTAATTTGATGTATTTCTCCTATGAGATTTTTTCAAACAACCCATAATTCCCAACTTCCATTTGAACTGTCGTACAAAACTTAGAGTCACGAAAGCTGTTTGACCTGATGTGATCTATAAGTGTACCGAGTTTCATATTATTACATGCAAGTGTGTTTGATTTATGGACCAAATTTTTCAGATCAAGTTTATGGACCAAGTTAATTAAATTAATAAACTAATTATGTAAAACTATTGTCAATGCACTACAATTAAACTGGTTATATTATGCCTTTACTTATACAAAATTAAAATAAAAACTTTTTTAAAACATACCAGGCTTAAGAAATGTATTTTTTTTTATACAGGCACACAGCAGTGAAATGGTTAAGCCCCCTCCCCTACAAACCCACACACATAGAGACAGGCAAGGCTCAGACATAGAGACGTACTGTAGGCTCAGAGAGAGCATGACTACATATAAGCAAAAATATCTGACTTTCTGTGGGTCCTAGCTAATGAGTGTCAATTAGAGAGTTGTCCGGCTCAAGGAGTGCAATATACATACCGATTTTTGTAACTGTAGATAAAACTAACAACCCGACATTTGGAGGTTGTAATAAGAGGTTGATTTCAAAGCATTGTGAAAGTGACACACTTCCTGCTGCCAGTTGGTGGCGCTATAACTTGACTCACAATAGTCACATCCATGTGATCGTCCTCTTACAGCGAACGCACTGCTGAAGTTTCATCAAGATCAGTTAATGTATGCTGAAGTTATAACACACTTCCTGTTTCACGTTTCTTCGCCATAAATTCGTTTCCTCGCACGGCCAAACCGTTCGAGATATCAAAAATCCCCTCGCAATTTTTCATCCTCAATGTCTTGACTTCAGGCTGACCGAGTTTTCGTTCCATGTGGATCAGAAGCTCTCAGGAGGAGTATATAAAATTCCATTGCGTGCGTTTAAAAATAACCGCAAAAATCTGACTTCCTGTTGGGCTGGGGTAAAAAGTAAGAGTGTGAGGTATAGATGAAACGATGAGATTGCGACATGTGTACCGAGTTTCATATTATTACACACAAGCGTGTTTGAGTTATGGACCAAGTGTTCAGACCACGTTTCAGGGGGCGCTGTCGAGTGCCCTGCTGCCTTGGTGCCTGTAGGGTTATTTTGCATGACATGCAAAAATGTAACCCCTGCTTTGACTGTCGAAAAGAAGTGTGCTGAAGAGCTTGCATCAGTGAGGGCTCTGCAAAAGTGTGCATCGAGTGCACATTTCAACCACAAAGTATGAGTGAGCAACCCTCTGAAAGGTCAGGTGTACATCCAGTTCTACATCTGTCCTGTGTTTACATTATAGTATTTAGGGATGCGCCGATCTGAGACTCGATCAGGATCGGTATCTGCTCCGATACTGCCATCTTTGCCGGATCGGGTATATTTCCACCACTTTAATCAAACCACTCTTCTTTAAAACATTATGATGTGATTTTTTTCATGTATTTTGTTACTCTTATTGAGCTATTTTGTCCGCACACAGGACTCACTGCCAATGGTACGTGCTCACATCATTCTCTTTCTGTGAAAGCTGTATACTGCATTCACCAGTTTTCACTCTACAGTGGTTGACCAGAGCAGTGAAAATTAAACTCACTTAAACTACAATCAAATGGATTTTCCCACACATTTCGCGTTAGTCCTCCGCATGACATTTTATTATTTTCTGCGCAGCTTCAGAAGTGCAAGCACGCAGCTTAGAACAAACATGACACACGTGGTCTTATGTGGACGTCCATTACTTTCACTTTTTAAGTTAGCGATTTTTAAGGCCCAAATCCTACTGTATTATCTAATGTGTGGATATAGATACAATAGGCCTACCTGATTTTGAACACAAGAGGGCAGTATAGCACTATGAATGATTTTTTTTTCTCTTTTGACTAAACCATTGTGGCTGTTTTTAAACTTATACATAATTCTTAAATTTAAAACAGGAATAAAATGGGTATAGTTCCAATATTGGTATAGTCTTATAGAAAAATAAATGGTGTTTAATACAATTTTTAGAAGATATGAGACGTTTCCTGATTCTTTTTTGACATAATCCCTTGCCATAGGAAAACTGTTTGACATATTCGATATCCGTTCACAATTTAGCATCTTTAATGTATTTTCATAATTTTTAAGAAGTTTGGTGGGAATAATTAAAAAAAAAACACTTAAGAGGAGGGAATAAAAATGTAAAGGCTGGTTTTGCAAAACATCCACATAAATAACCAAACAAAATAACTGACTTTTGGGCTGGCTTAAAGTTGTTTGGGCTAATGAGATCTCTTTACTTATAAAAAATAAAAAACTTATTTAAAACATACCAGGCTTAAGGCATTTATTTTGTTTATGCAGGCTAGAGACACAGCAGTGAAATGGTTAAGCCCCCTCCCCCTACAAACCCACACACACCCAGACAGGCAGAGGCAAAGACACAGAGATGTAGGCTCAGAAAGAGCATGACCTTATTCAAACAAAAATATCTGACTTTCTGTTGGTCCTTGCTAATAAGTGTCAATTAGAAAGTTGTCCGGCTTGAGGAGTACAATATACATACCGATTTGTGTAACTGTAGATAAAACTAACAACCCCACTTTTGTCAAAAGGTGGCGCTACTGAGCCCTCACCACGCCCGTTTCTGAAACTTTGCACATGTCTACTGACTAATAAATGTGATGTGTCTGTCGATGTTTCATGCAATTTCAAGCATGCTAAGGGTCTCAAAAGCATCCTAAAAGAATGGTAAAGTTTGATCCGTTGCCACGGCAACAGTTTCAAAGATATCAAGAATCCATTCACAGGTCTTCATCTGCCGTGTATTTACATTATATAGATGAAGTTTGAAGCAAATCAGGTAAAAATAAGAGGGTGATTTCAAAGCATTTTGAAAGTGACACACTTCCTGGTGCCAGTTGGTGGCGCTATAACTTTGACTCACAATAGTCACATCCATGTGATCGTCCTCTTACAGCGAACACACTGCTGAAGTTTCACCAAGATCAGTTAATGTATGCTGAAGTTATGACACACTTCCTGTTTCACGTTTCTCGCCATAATTTCGTTTCCTCGCCACGGCCAAACCGTTCGAGATATCAAAAATCCCCTCGCAAACTTTCATCCTCAATGTCTTGACTTCATGCTGACCGAGTTTCGTGCCGTGTGTTTGAATTCTCTAGGAGGAGTATTTAAAATTCCATTGTGTGTGTTTTACGAACAACCCTAAATAGCCGACTTCCTGTTGGGCTGGGGTAAAAAGTAAAAGTATGAAGTATATATGAAATGATGAGATCAACATGTGTACCGAGTTTCATATTATTACATGCAAGCGTGTTTGAATGATGGACCAAGATTTTGGACCCCGTTCCAGGGGGCGCTGTCGAGCTCCCCTGCCACGCCCGGGTACCATCTTCATCCCGGCCCTGATGGCCGCGGGTTCTGACCCGTGTGCAAAGTTTCAAGAGTTTTTGAGCATGTTAAGGGCCCCAAAAGTGCCCGAATAGTCGTATAAATATATAATAATAATAATAAATATAGCTGCGAGCAGCGATCGCGGGCCCAAGCCGGTGGCACCGCAACCCCGGTGCCTAAAGGCACCGGGATGGCGGTACCGCCGGCTTTGGCCTTCTCATCGCTGCTCGCAGCTATATATTTTATATATATATATATATATATATATATATATATATATATATATATATATATATATATATATATATATATATATATATAAAGCCGGTGGCACCGCCACCTTGGTGCCTTTAGGGTTATTCTGCACGACGTGCAAAAACGTAACCCCTGCTTTGGAATACATACTAGTATGTATTCCACAATTGGAATACATACTAACATACTAGTCAGAACTGAATAGTTGATATCTGAATGACAGATCACCATAGAAGTCACTGGAAAAATGTGACTTAGTAACAAAAGAATAGTTACTAGTCACCATTGAAATAAGTACTAGTGTCTAATGAATAAGTACTAGTATCTATTTAATAGGTACTAGTATCTAATGAATAAGTACTAGTAACTAATTAATAAGCATTGGTATGTAATGAATAAGGACTAGCATCTAATGAATAAGTACTAGTATCTAATAAATAAGGACTAGTGTCTAATGAATAAGTACTAGTATCTTTAAAAAGGTACTAGTACCTAAAGAATAAACACTAGTATCTAAAGAAAAGGCACTAGTATCTAAAGAATAAGCACTAGTAGCTAATGAATAAGTACTAGTACTTAATGGAATAGATACTAGTATCTAAAAAATAAGTACTAGTAGCATGAAAATAGAGACTAGTAGGTTAAAATGATTAAATGTTAAAACGGCTTGCCATATCTCTATCTGTCGTTTCGAACTAGTCACAATTACGTTACAGATATCTTAAATGATAATACAAACTATCCAAAATGTAATTACGACTAGAAAGACGTTGTTGATATCTACAATGTTAATTACGAATAGTCAAACTTAGCTTTTAAATGTTAAAAGGGCTTGCCATACAGAAGTGTAGGCTCAGAGAGACACTCAACATTTTCAAACCAAAATATCTGACTTTCTGTGGGTCCTAGCTCATGAGTGTAAATTAGAAAGTTGTCCGGCTTGAGGAGAATATATGAATATATGAAACGATGAGATCAACATGTGTACTGAGTTTCATATTATTACATGCAAGCGTGTTTGATTTATGGACCAAGTTTTTGAACCCCGTTCCAGGGGGCGCTGTCTAGCCCCCTTGCCACACCCGGGTACCATCTTCAGCCCGGCTCTGATGGCTGTGGGATCTGACCTGTGTGCAAAGTTTCAAGAGTTTTCAAACCCATTAAGGGCCCCAAAAGCCGCTAAGAGACTCAAAATCATCAAAAAAAGGAATGTTAAAGTTTGATGCGTTGCTATGGCAACATTATCTTAGATATTGAATAATGCTTTCACAGCTCTTCATCTGGCGTGTGTTTACATTATACAGATGAAGTTTGAAGCAAATCGGGTAAAAGTAAGAGTGTGATTTCAAAGCATTTTGCAAGTGAAACACTTTCTGCTGCCAGTTGGTGGCGCTATATATTTGACTCACAATAGTCACATCCATGTGATCGGCCTCTTACAACGAACACACTGCTGAAGTTTCATCAAGATCAGTTAATGTATGCAGAAGTTTTAACACACTTCCTTTTTGATTTATGGACCAAGTTAATTTAATTAATACACTAATTATATAAAACTATTGTCAATGCACTACAATTAAACAGGTTATATGCCTTTACTTATAAAAAAATAAAAACAAAAACTTATTTAAAAAATACCAGGCTTAAGAAATGTATTTACTTTAGCAGGCCAGACACACAGTGAAATCATTAAGCCCCCTCCCCCTACACACACACACAGAGACTGTGTGTCAAAAGACTCAATCACACACACACACAGACTGTGTGACAGGCCTAGGCTCAGAAAGAGCATGATCATATTCAAACTACAATATCTGACTTTCTGTGGGTTTGAGCTTATTATTGTTAATTAGAAAGTTGTTTGGCTTGAATAGAACAATATACACGGCAAGTTTTGTAACTGTCAGTAAAACTAACCAAGTTATAACACACTTTATGTGTCCTTTTTTAGTCAAAAAAATCCGCCACGGCCAAACCGTTCGAGATATCAAAAATCCGTCCGGAATATAGCATCCTCAATGTCTCTGACTTCATGCACACCGAGTTTGGTGGTGATTGGTAACAGCATGGGTTGTAATTTGATGTTTTTCTAGGACAATTATTTAAAAAAAAAAAACATAATTCCCGAGCTTCCGTTCCAACTGTCGTAAAACTTAGAGCACGAAAGTTGTTTGGCCTGATGTGATCTATGAGTGTACCGAGTTTCATATTAATCCATGCACGTGTGTTTGATTTATGGACAAATGTTCGAATCCCTAAAAGAATGCATCCTAAAAGAATGGTAAAGTTTGATGCGTCGCCACGGCAACAGTTTCAAAGATATCAAGAATCCATTCATAGGTCTTCATCTGCCGTGTATGTACATTATACAGATGAAGTTTGAAGCAAATCGGGTAAAAATAAGAGGGTGATTTCAAAGCATTTTGAAAGTGACACACTTCCTGCTGCCAGTTGGTGGCGCTATAACTTTGACTCACAATAGTCACATCCATGTGATCGTCCTCTTCACAGCGAACGCACTGCTGAAGTTTCATCCAGATCAGTTAATGTATGCTGAAGTTATGACACACTTCCTGTTTCACGTTTCTCGCATAGTTTCGTTTCCTCGCCACGGCCAAACCGTTCCAGATATCAAAAATCCCCACACAAACTTTCATCCTCAATGTCTTGACTTCTAGCTGACCGAGTTTCGTCGAATTTGGATCAGAGCTCTAGGAGGAGTATTTAAAAGTTCATTGCGTGTGTTTTACAAAAAAACCTCAATAGCCGACTTCCTGTTGGGCTGGGGTGAAAAGCAAGAACGCGAGGTATAGATGAAATTCTGCTATCGACATGTGTACCGAGTTTCATATTATTACATGCAAGTGTGTTCCTGAGTTATGGACCAGGTGTTCGGACCCCATTCCAGGGGGCGCTGACGAGCCGCCCTGCCACGCCCGGGTACCAGCTTCAGCCCGGCTCTGATGGCCGCGGGTTCTGACCCGTGTGCAAAGTTTCAAGAGTTTTCGAGCATGTTAAGGGCCCCAAAAGTGCCCGAATAGCCGCCAGAAAAATAAAAAAAAAAAAAATAAAAAAAAAGATAAATAATTCGGAAAGGAACAGATAGGGCCCGGCTGCCAGCTTTCGGGCTGTTGGCCCTGAGTCAAACCTTAATGTAAAAAATACCAGGCTTAAGAAATGTATTTACTTTAGCAGGCCAGACACACAGTGAAATGATTAAGCCCCCTCCCCCTCACACACACACACACACACACAGAGACTGTGTGACAGGCCTAGGTATTAGAAAGAGCATGATCATATTCAAACTACAATATCTGACTTTCTGTGGGTTTGAGCTTATTATTGTTAATTAGAAAGTTGTTTGGCTTGAATAGAACAATATACACGGCAAGTTTTGTAACTGTCAGTAAAACTAACCAAGTTATAACACACTTTATGTGTCCTTTTTAGTCAAAAAAATCCGCCACGGCCAAACCGTTCAGAGATATCAGAAATCCGTCCGGAATATAGCATCCTCAATGTCTTGACTTCATGCACACCGAGTTTGGTGGTGATTGGTAACAGCATGGGTTGTAATTTGATGTTTTTCTAGGACAATTATTTAAAAAAAAAAAACATAATTCCCAACTTCCGTTTGAACTGTCGTAAAACTTAGAGCACGAAAGTTGTTTGGCCTGATGTGATCTATGAGTGTACCGAGTTTCATATTAATCCATGCACGTGTGTTTGATTTATGGACAAATGTTCAAATCCCTAAAAGAATGCATCCTAAAAGAATGGTAAAGTTTGATGCGTCGCCACGGCAACAGTTTCAAAGATATCAAGAATCCATTCATAGGTCTTCATCTGCCGTGTATGTACATTATACAGATGAAGTTTGAAGCAAATCGGGTAAAAATAAGAGGGTGATTTCAAAGCATTTTGAAAGTGACACACTTCCTGCTGCCAGTTGGTGGCGCTATAACTTTGACTCACAATAGTCACATCCATGTGATCGTCCTCTTACAGCGAACGCACTGCTGAAGTTTCATCCAGATCAGTTAATGTATGCTGAAGTTATGACACACTTCCTGTTTCACGTTTCTCGCCATAGTTTCGTTTCCTCGCCACGGCCAAACCGTTCGAGATATCAAAAATCCCCACACAAACTTTCATCCTCAATGTCTTGACTTCACGCTGACCGAGTTTCGTCGAATTTGGATCAGAGCTCTAGGAGGAGTATTTAAAAGTTCATTGCGTGTGTTTTACAAAAAAACCTCAATAGCCGACTTCCTGTTGGGCTGGGGTAAAAAGCAAGAACGCGAGGTATAGATGAAATTCTGCTATCGACATGTGTACCGAGTTTCATATTATTACATGCAAGTGTGTTTGAGTTATGGACCAGGTGTTCGGACCCCATTCCAGGGGGCGCTGACGAGCCGCCCTGCCACGCCCGGGTACCAGCTTCAGCCCGGCTCTGATGGCCGCGGGTTCTGACCCGTGTGCAAAGTTTCAAGAGTTTTCGAACATGTTAAGGGCCCCAAAAGTGCCCGAATAGTCGCTAGAAAAAAAAAAAAAAAAAATAAAAAAAATAATCGAAGGAAAACAATAGGGCTCTGCGCCCTTTCAGGGCTTGGGCCCGAATAGCTAGCGGGCCCAGCCGGCTCGCGGACCGCAACCCCGGTGCCTAAAGGCACCGGGATGGCGGTACCGCCGGCTTCAGCCTCCCATCGCTGCTCGCAGCTATATGTATATATATATATATATATATATATATATATATATATATATATATATATATATATATATATATATATATATGAAAGCCGGTGGCACCGCCACCTTGGTGCCTTTAGGGTTATTCTGCACGACGTGCAAAAACGTAACCCCTGCTTTGGAATACATACTAGTATGTATTCCACAATTGGAATACATACTAACATACTAGTCAGAACTGAATAGTTGATATCTGAATGACAGATCACCATAGAAGTCAATGGAAAAAATGTGACTAGTAACAAAAGAATAGTTACTAGTCACCATTGAAAATAAGTACTAGTGTCTAATGAATAAGTACTAGTATCTATTTAATAGGTACTAGCATCTAATGAATAAGTACTAGTAACTAATTAATAAGCATTGGTATGTAATGAATAAGGACTAGCATCTAATGAATAAGTACTAGTATCTAATAAATAAGGACTAGTGTCTAATGAATAAGTACTAGTATCTTTAAAAAGGTACTAGTACCTAAAGAATAAACACTAGTATCTAAAGAAAAGGCACTAGTATCTAAAAGAATAAGCACTAGTAGCTAATGAATAAGTACTAGTACTTAATGGAATAGATACTAGTATCTAAAAAATAAGTACTAGTAGCATGAAAATAGAGACTAGTAGGTTAAAATGATTAAATGTTAAAACGGCTTGCCATACTCTATCTGTCGTTTCGACTAGTCACAATTACGTTACAGATATCTTAAATGATAATACAAACTATCCAAAATGTAATTACGACTAGAAAGACGTTGTTGATATCTACAATGTTAATTACGAATAGTCAAACTTAGCTTTTAAATGTTAAAAGGGCTTGCCATACAGAAGTGTAGGCTCAGAGAGACACTCAACATTTTCAAACCAAAATATCTGACTTTCTGTGGGTCCTAGCTCATGAGTGTAAATTAGAAAGTTGTCCGGCTTGAGGAGAATATATGAATATATGAAACGATGAGATCAACATGTGTACTGAGTTTCATATTATTACATGCAAGCGTGTTTGATTTATGGACCAAGTTTTTGGACCCCGTTCCAGGGGGCGCTGTCTAGCCCCCTTGCCACACCCGGGTACCATCTTCAGCCCGGCTCTGATGGCTGTGGGATCTGACCTGTGTGCAAAGTTTCAAGAGTTTTCAAACCCATTAAGGGCCCCAAAAGCCGCTAAGAGACTCAAAATCATCAAAAAAAGGAATGTTAAAGTTTGATGCGTTGCTATGGCAACATTATCTTAGATATTGAATAATGCTTTCACAGCTCTTCATCTGGCGTGTGTTTACATTATACAGATGAAGTTTGAAGCAAATCGGGTAAAAGTAAGAGTGTGATTTCAAAGCATTTTGAAAGTGAAACACTTTCTGCTGCCAGTTGGTGGCGCTATATATTTGACTCACAATAGTCACATCCATGTGATCGGCCTCTTACAACGAACACACTGCTGAAGTTTCATCAAGATCAGTTAATGTATGCAGAAGTTTTAACACACTTCCTTTTTGATTTATTTACTTACTTTTTTGATTTATGGACCAAGTTAATTTAATTAATACACTAATTATATAAAACTATTGTCAATGCACTACAATTAAACAGGTTATATGCCTTTACTTATAAAAAAATAAAAATAAAAACTTATTTAAAAAATACCAGGCTTAAGAAATGTATTTACTTTAGCAGGCCAGACACACAGTGAAATGATTAAGCCCCCTCCCCCTACACACACACACACACACACAGACTGTGTGTCAAGAGACTCAAAATCACACACACACAACACACAGGCAAAGACAGGCCTAGGCTCAGAAAGAGCATGATCATATTCAAACTACAATATCTGACTTTCTGTGGGTTTGAGCTTATTATTGTTAATTAGAAAGTTGTTTGGCTTGAATAGAACAATATACACGGCAAGTTTTGTAACTGTCAGTAAAACTAACCAAGTTATAACACACTTTATGTGTCCTTTTTTAGTCAAAAAAATCCGCCACGGCCAAACCGTTCGAGATATCACAAATCCGTCCGGAATTTAGCATCCTCAATGTCTTGACTTCATGCACACCGAGTTTGGTGGTGATTGGTAACAGCATGGGTTGTAATTTGATGTTTTTCTAGGACATTTATTTAAAAAAAAAAACATAATTCCCGACTTCCGTTTGAACTGTCGTAAAACTTAGAGCACGAAAGTTGTTTGGCCTGATGTGATCTATGAGTGTACCGAGTTCATATTAATCCATGCACGTGTGTTTGATTTATGGACAAATGTTCAAATCCCTAAAAGAATGCATCCTAAAAGAATGGTAAAGTTTGAATGCGTCGCCACGGCAACAGTTTCAAAGATATCAAGAATCCATTCATAGGTCTTCATCTGCCGTGTATTTACATTATACAGATGAAGTTTGAAGCAAATCGGGTAAAAATAAGAGGGTGATTTCAAAGCATTTTGAAAGTGACACACTTCCTGCTGCCAGTTGGTGGCGCTATAACTTTGACTCACAATAGTCACATCCATGTGATCGTCCTCTTACAGCGAACGCACTGCTGAAGTTTCATCCAGATCAGTTAATGTATGCTGAAGTTATGACACACTTCCTGTTTCACGTTTCTCGCCATAGTTTCGTTTCCTCGCCACGGCCAAACCGTTCGAGATATCAAAAATCCCCACGCAAACTTTCATCCTCAATGTCTTGACTTCACGCTGACCGAGTTTCGTCGAATTTGGATCAGAGCTCTAGGAGGAGTATTTAAAAGTTCATTGCGTGTGTTTTACAAAAAAACCTCAATAGCCGACTTCCTGTTGGGCTGGGGTAAAAAGTAAGAACGCGAGGTATAGATGAAATTCTGCTATCGACATGTGTACCGAGTTTCATATTATTACATGCAAGTGTGTTTGAGTTATGGACCAGGTGTTCGGACCCCATTCCAGGGGGCGCTGACGAGCCGCCCTGCCACGCCCGGGTACCAGCTTCAGCCCGGCTCTGATGGCCGCGGGTTCTGACCCGTGTGCAAAGTTTCAAGAGTTTTCGAGCATGTTAAGGGCCCCAAAAGTGCCCGAATAGTCGCTAGAAAAAGAAGAAAAAAAAAATAAATAAATAAATAAATAAAATAATCGGAAGGAAAACAATAGGGCTCTGCGCCCTTTCAGGGCTTGGGCCCTGAATAATCATGGAAGGAAAACAGTAGGGCTCTGCGCCTTTCAGGGCTTGGGCCCTAATAAAAACTTATTTAAAAAATACCAGGCTTAAGAAATGTATTTACTTTAGCCAGGCCAGACATAGTGAAATGTTTAAGCCCCCTCCCCCTACACACACACACACACACACACAGACTGTGTGTCAAGAGACTCAAAATCACACACACACACACAGACTGTGTGACAGGCAAAGACAGGCCTAGGCTCAGAAAGAGCATGATCATATTCAAACTACAATATCTGACTTTCTGTGGGTTTGAGCTTATTATTGTTAATTAGAAAGTTGTTTGGCTTGAATAGAACAATATACACGGCAAGTTTTGTAACTGTCAGTAAAACTAACCAAGTTATAACACACTTTATGTGTCCTTTTTTAGTCAAAAAAATCCGCCACGGCCAAACCGTTCGAGATATCACAAATCCGTCCGGAATTTAGCATCCTCAATGTCTTGACTTCATGCACACCGAGTTTGGTGGTGATTGGTAACAGCATGGGTTGTAATTTGATGTTTTTCTAGGACATTTATTTAAAAAAAAAACATAATTCCCGACTTCCGTTTGAACTGTCGTAAAACTTAGAGCACGAAAGTTGTTTGGCCTGATGTGATCTATGAGTGTACCGAGTTTCATATTAATCCATGCACGTGTGTTTGATTTATGGACAAATGTTCAAATCCCTAAAAGAATGCATCCTAAAAGAATGGTAAAGTTTGATGCGTCGCCACGGCAACAGTTTCAAAGATATCAAGAATCCATTCATAGGTCTTCATCTGCCGTGTATTTACATTATACAGATGAAGTTTGAAGCAAATCGGGTAAAAATAAGAGGGTGATTTCAAAGCATTTTGAAAGTGACACACTTCCTGCTGCCAGTTGGTGGCGCTATAACTTTGACTCACAATAGTCACATCCATGTGATCGTCCTCTTACAGCGAACGCACTGCTGAAGTTTCATCCAGATCAGTTAATGTATGCTGAAGTTATGACACACTTCCTGTTTCACGTTTCTCGCCATAGTTTCGTTTCCTCGCCACGGCCAAACCGTTCGAGATATCAAAAATCCCCACGCAAACTTTCATCCTCAATGTCTTGACTTCACGCTGACCGAGTTTCGTCGAATTTGGATCAGAGCTCTAGGAGGAGTATTTAAAAGTTCATTGCGTGTGTTTTACAAAAAAACCTCAATAGCCGACTTCCTGTTGGGCTGGGGTAAAAGTAAGAACGTGAGGTATAGATGAAATTCTGCTATCGACATGTGTACCGAGTTTCATATTATTACATGCAAGTGTGTTTGAGTTATGGACCAGGTGTTCGGACCCCATTCCAGGGGCGCTGACGAGCCGCCCTGCCACGCCCGGGTACCAGCTTCAGCCCGGCTCTGATGGCCGCGGGTTCTGACCCGTGTGCAAAGTTTCAAGAGTTTTTGAGCATGTTAAGGGCCCCAAAAGTGCCCGAATAGTCGCTAAGAAAAAAAAAAAAAATATCGGAAGGAAAACAATAGGGCTCTGCGCCCTTTCAGGGCTTGGGCCCTAATAATGGAAGGAAAACAATAGGGCTCTGCGCCCTTTCAGGGCTTGGGCCCTAATAGTGGAAGGAAAACAATAGGGCCTTCGCCCCTTCAGGGCTTGGGCCCTAATAAATTCATATTTAATTTAATAATGGGTAAATAATGTTCTATGTATTATTTAAATCTAATTTAATTGATATATCAAATATACACCCAAAATGATGTCATTTTAAAAATATGGAAATTAACGGAAACAAGTTAATGCAGCCTCTTTTTTTAATTTTTTTTATACTTGAGGTAAAAATAAGGCTGCTTGATTTGTGTTTTTAATGTTTGTGTATAATAGCTAGGGTAAGGTATTGAGAATCGAGTATTGATTGGAACCAAGGCACTACCTTTCGTTTTTTCACGGAATCGTATCAAAAGTTAAAATTTCGATTCTTAAGTTTCGATATTCATAGTTGCCGACCGGAAGAAGAAACCGCTGAACAACACCAACGAAGAAGCATCTACCGGAAGTGTTGGCATAACCGCGTGAGTCGAAACACGAGTAGCTTACGTCGGTGGTCCAAAGTGTGGCTTCACTTTTTCTAAAAATAACGAAATTTCGGCAAAATGCTAAATTTGGGACATAAGGAGTATTTGTGACAGAAGGAGTATTTCCTTCAGAAAGACCATTGGTTAGCAAGGTTAGCTAAACTTTTTTGACCCTGCCTCTTAAAAGAGAATCGAAATCGAAAATCGTTAGGAACCAGAATCGAAACAAGGAATCGAAATCGGAATTAGAATCGTTCAAATTCAAACGATACCCAACCCTAATAATAGCCTACACACTTTAAGAATTGTATCATATATTGCTGCCACAATGTACATTTCAGATTGTGATATGTGTATTGAATGAACTATATCAATGAGAGCAAGCTACTGTAAAAAATACTATTTTATCCCATATCTGTTTTTATGCTTCTGAGAGCTATATCAGTAGCTTAAGCAACATCCTAGTTCCAAACTCCATTGGAATCAGTTGAATTTTTCTTCTTACAGTATCCCATATTTTGAGACAAGCGCTGCGAACGGTGAAAGCGCTGAGCCTTGCTGTGGAGGTTCTGCTGGATTTGATCATGAAGCGCATGGAGAGATGTGTGGACAAATCCTGGATACCCGACGGCAACGGTTCGCACCAACGGTCACAGCACCAGCGACCTGGCAGAACCACGGGACACAGACCAGAGCAAGTGTGCCTGCTAATGTAATGATCCTCCCGATGGGCCTCTGCTGATCTTTTTCATCAGTAGTAGTATATATTTCAGTTTAATTCAGTGGATGTAGAGGATAAGAGACCCTGCCCTGCATTAAACCAGGGTCGCCACATCCTCACTTATTTTTTCTCAGAATGGACTAAAGCCACCTCCATTGTCATCAAGCTTTCGGCTGGTTACCAGTCTCCACCGCTTTTGAGAGCACTTTACACCAAATCCTTCATTCAAAACCCTTTATACATCAGACTAGATGTGTATCAGAGGGCTTGATTCTCTCACTGTGTGTTTCACTGTTATTGCACATGTATTGTTAAAGCAGTTGATTTCTAAATGAAAACCCCACCTCTCAAAATTATATAAATGCATATAGAAAATATACATTACAAACAGTTATTGTCATTATCTCACCCCGTCATTTGAAACCCATTTCAAAAGAACAACAAGAGAAATGAGAAAAACATATGAACTTAACTATGAGGTTGAATACAGGAAATTGACAGAATTGTCATTAATTGGTGAACTGTTCCTTTAATAACTTGTGCTGGTTGTCCCCTCTTTTGGACAGATGGTGAATTCGCATGTCTTTAAAATTTGTAGAACACTTTTAAATGTGTTACTATGTTATCTCTAGGCTTGTAGAATGTGTCAGACAAATAGAATAAGTATTTATGATGTTATCGATTCATATTTAGATTAGTGGTTGATTTATATTTTTATATTTGTTAGACATTCACCAGGTGTTGGTTGTTTTTTTTTGTTTGTTTTTTTCCTCTGTGCTGGTTCGTGTAGCTTTACAGTCATTTCATTTAATCTTGGGATTTGATTTGGAGTGTTGTTTAGATCAAATATCTACATCTATTCTGTAAATTAGGGTTAAAGTTCAGTACTTGATTTTTTTTTAAAGGGGTTGCAAAGTGCCTGAAAATTCTGCTAATCTTATCTCTTCAGTCCCTCAATTTCACAGAAGTAAAAAAAGAAATATGAGTGAATTTGTTTTTAATCTTCTGTTAACATTTTGGTTTAGTTTACAGAATAATTTTCAAAGTGCTTTATTTTACTGCAGTGCCTGCCCTGTAACACTGTATCATTGCCAAACACTGTCTTTTGTGCCAAATACTGAAACTCTATTTGAGAAAATAAATATATTTTATTTATTATTATGATGTTGTCATATGCACCCTTTTGAAATGCATTACTCGTGAGCTGACTCATTGAAATGGCGGTAATCTACATGTTTGAGTGATGAAATCTAGAAATTGCAGCACAGACCCACAAATTACCCATGCAAATAGGGGTGGGTCATGGCTTTTTATTCTTTGCTGAGGGGAGCTTCATCCAACTTTTTTTAGTCTAGGTGGAGGGTCACCCAACTTTTCTATTCATGAAAACTGCAAAATTTCAAAGTGGGTTGTTTGGTACATATTTTTAATCTCGGTCCCCATCGCTATCAGATGGGTCTGACCCAACAAAAATCCAGATTGGCCCTGTCCCAAATGGCACACGTCATGCAGACTTTCGGCCTCGCGGACTTTCGGTCTCACGGAGTTTTGGTCTTGTGGACTTAAATTTGCGCGTGCTCACCGAATCTGAGTCCGTAGGCCATCCCATTTAGCATTTTGACGCTCTGAAGTGTGCTCAGCAGCGCCCCCTTTATACCCTCTGAAGCAGTCTTCCGCAGGAATCCTTGTGAAATGCCAAATTAGAAAACGAATGGGATTTCGGTCACAGACAGTAAACATATGGCTGAGAAGAGAATATCATTATGGTTTTTATGACATAGGCGTACATTTTACCAGTGGTTAATTACAGTTTATACAAACATTATCGACCAGTGGTTGGCATTATGATTCATTCTATAAATAGAACCGAATGTCATGGCTTTACTGAGTCATATAAACGTAGTATGAATATTGATATCTATACATTTTTCATAAACTCATTTTCATTTAGTGTTAAAATTGAACATTATGTATTATTATTATTATGTACAACTGTATCATTTACATAACATGACATCTATTCTAATGTCCAGGTGGCATATTCAATTATAGAACTGTAAAAGTGGACTGTAGTTCACATGGACATAAGATTTGGGTAAATAAAATACATCCGGTTTTCGGATTTTTTCCTGATCGTACGCCTCCAGTGATTTCCAGGCTCGGAAAATGCTCACATGTGTAAAAACTCCTCACCAATACCAGATAATCAAAGCTGCATAATCATTGCTCAGTGCTTCCTTCGTTACTGCATACGGATCACACACTATTTCTGAACGAAATTTTCGCATTGTACCTCTCTCTGTCTTGTTTTAGTCTCTTTATAATCTATTTCATTTTGTCTTTTCATGATTTGCATAACAATATAAACAGAAAAAAATATTTGTTTGTAAAACGACATTCTCTGATAAAACTACCTATGGTAAACAAAGCAGTTTTGCCCTCAAAGATGGCGTCTCCGGGGAGGTCACGTGACATTAATTCGCGCTGTGGGAACTATGTATAGGTCTACACAACATAACGTCACCGAAGTGTGGACTCTGAGGGAGTCCACAAGTCCGGAGTGTGCCATTTGGGACAGAGCCTCTGACAGTGCACGCGTATTCAGTATGCACTCAGAAAAAGTGCATTAGAACAGAACGCCAATTAAATATTTACCCGGCAAAGCTTTAAAGCACGGACAAATAATGACCTTTTGTCATTGCGAATAAGTGCAGTGAGTGTTTAATTCTTCCACGGCATTAACATTTGATTTGAATGTAGGCTACGATGAGTGTTTGGGACTGAGGCGCCAGATAGAATGTGCACTGTATGTGCTGCTATTTTCAGAACCTTGACGTCATTTTTCACAACTCTAGACACAAAACTCAAAACGGTTATCACTTGTAACACAGGCTATCTAATGTTCAAAACATTGCATTGTGCATTCACATCTTTAAAGAAATCTTGCACTTGCACAATCACTGGTTCAAAAAACAAATTTACTGTGAAATACCATTGAAACATAACTATAGATCACCCACACACAAGCAACCGATAGTTTCACTGTGTCATTGTTCGTACAATCATTAAATATTGTAGAACAAAATAGGTGATACAAGTTTCATTATGGTACTACATGTACAGTAAATATTTATCTCTGTAAAAGTTCTGCAGTAGAAGAGAGAATACACACACAGTGGAATCACTGAACAAAGTGTGTGATATTGATGCAAAACACTACAGTACAATCACAACATAGGTTTATTGGAATCAAAGCAAAAATATATAATATTATGCTACATCCATGGATATTGATAGTAGAATTGGTTCATGCTCCATGCTAATTGGTGACAATGAATCTTATCTTGAAGCTTTCATGATTTACTGTAAACATGGAAGATTGTGTGTCTGTTTCCATACAACTATCCCTTTAAGAGTACTGCAACAGTTACTTATCATTTTGAGCAGTTGTATCAATTGATAGTTAGATCTGTAAGGAAATGAATAGACACTCATTTGAAATGTAATGTGTGAATTGCCTTTTGAAATAGTCAAATGATCTAAGTTGTATGTGTATTGTATCCAAACAATTGAGAAATGGGTTAACTTTTTGAAAAATGTGCATTTTGATTATTGGATTTGAGTTTTGTGTCTAGAGTTGTGAAAAATGACATCAAGGTTCTGAAAATAGTAACAAAGTAATTGTAAAAAACTGTAATAAAGGCATTAGAAAAATATCAGTCGCGTTATATTTAATATGAGCAAAATACATGACACAACAAATCTTTAACTTTTAGGTGTCAAAATAGTTTTTAATAATGCTACAAATTACATTGCACAAACAAAAGTTGGTTAAAACCAGATGAAGGGTGAAGGGTGGGCCTCCACACCACAGAACATAAACTATTCTTTTTTATTTTATTTTTCGTGTTAGCATTTATGAGGAAAAAACAATGTTAAGGACGGATGGACGTGACAGGTCCATTACGTACATGACCGCTCTGAAAACGACTTTTTAAGACTGGAAGAAAGTGATTAGATCAGGTAAGGTCTGGCTCTATTTAAGGGAAATGTAACAAGGGTTCTGGGCTGTTGTCTGTTTTCAGATCAGTCTGTGAGGCTGGGAGTTTTTACTCCCAGTCTCACATAGTCTCTTCAGGAAAAAGGATTCTTCTTTGTTCTAGAAACATTTGATGGTTTGCATTTATTATCTTGTGGAATTGTAAAAGTACATTTACCTGACATAATACATTTTTATACTCTGATTATTCTAACAGACTTTGACTTTATTTTCATTAGGGTCAAAGGGAATAGTCAAGCATTAACATATTAAATGATGCACAGATATCATTGATAAACCTTTTTCATTTTATGGCGTCAGATGAAACAAGTTAATTGGTCAAATTAAATGTGTTGCATTAATTAAATATCACTTTGTCATGGGAAAGAGGCAAAACACGGCTGAAACCTTCACCACGAATCGGAATTCCGCCATTGGGTCGATTTCGTGCCGATTTTACACTTTAAAACTATTTTTTTTTTTTTGACGACAGATCTTAAATCTCCTCTGGTGGCCCCTTAAATAAAAAACAAACAGTCCCTTATTGCAATATCTATTGTGTTTACTTAATTAATAATAATAATGATTTTGTATATAGCACCTTCTCAACTGATACATGTAGATAAAGAGTATTAATCTTGTTACTGATGACAGTATGAAAAAAAACAGCCATGGAGGATGGATAAGGCACATTTAAACTATTTTACAGTTTGTATGGGTTGATTTCCATCCTTTGCAATCAATATTTAAACGATTATAAATTGTAAGGTGTAAGGACTCTGCCAGGCGAAAACTCTTCAAACCATTCGTTGCCCGTTGCAGTAAAATATCCAAAAACCACTAGGCCAATGTTATATATTTTGTTTAGTTGATTACTTACAATAACTCCAAATGTTTCAAACTAGGCCTATTTGTAAATCGTGAGAAAATTGCGATTGCGTTACCCTTGGTTTCCGCCAGGTTTGACCTCATACTGCCATAGTAACCATGGCGACAGATGCTGACAAGTGGGTTATGCCGTTATGCCAAGCAGTAACATGTAACGTTGAAAAATGTCGATTTTACTGGTTTTCTGAGGCCAAATTAACTATGTAATCGATTTTTCATTCATTAAAAAACAACAATAAACTGTTTTGTGCACTGTGTTAAAAACAATAAAATGCACTGTGTTACAAAGTGGCTGTAAAGAGCTCAGTCTGTCAGTGGCACAGCTTGTACAATGTCAGTGAGGGACAGTTTTTTTCAAAAAAGGCTTACTGCATAAATATATCTTATTCCAATGTATCTTATTTCCACACAACTAGTGCATTTCATTGTTGCTTATCAGTGTAGAGCTGCTGACCATTTTGCATAGCAATGTCATAACATAGCAACAGAAAATTGAGTGGCCATCTCTGTAGTGGTATTGTCACAGGTCGGGGTGGGCCAATCTGGCTGCACCCACCCTGAGACCCGTACCACCCTTGGGGGAGTCGGACAGAGGACAGGCAAGGAGGACAGACAACAAGATTTCAGATAAAACAATATTTTATTGAAGATAAAATTGGATGTGGGAATGCAGTGTAGGGGGTGCTCTGGTGGCAGCTTCGCTGTTCTCCAATGGAAGGGACGAGTTGGGACTCACAACTGGAGGAGGCTGCTGCAGGAGAGTTCAAGTGCGTGTTTCAGCTCTGTATTCCTCTTTACAGCGAGAAGCCGTCAGGGAACTTACGGCTGGGGAGCTTCACTGCAAGCAGTCAGGTGAGTATACAGGCAAGTAATCCTCTTGAAGGGCCGGCAGACCCAGAGCTTACAGCGGGAGAGTTTCAGGCTGGAGGTCTTCACTGCAAAGCAGTCAGGTGAGTGTGTGAGCACTTAATTCCTCCTGAAGGCCGGCAGACACAGAGCTTGCAGCGGGAGAGTTTCACTGTGAAGCAGACTGTTAAGTATACAGGCACGTTATCTTCTTCTACAGAAGACAGACAGAGAACTTACGGCTGGAGGTCTTTGCGGCCAAGCAGCCAGGTGAGTATACAGGCATGTAATTCTCTTGAAGGGCCGGCAGAGACAGAGCTTACGGCGGGAGGGTTTCAGGCTGGAGGTCCTCACTGCAAAGCAATCAGGTGAGTATGCGTGCTCTTAATTCCTCTTGAAGGCCGGCAGACACAGAGCTTACGGTGGGAGAGTTCCACTGCAAAGCAGACAGGTGAATATACAGGTACGTAATCCTCTTCTATAAGTGACAAGACAGAACTTACGGCTGGAGGTCTACACTGCAAAGCAGTCAGGGGATTATTCACCTACATGTCCATCTTCACAATGGGCTGACAGATAATACACTCAAATGTCTGTGGAGTACAACAGTGTTAGCCTCTTCTTATGTCTTTAGAACGTGACAGAAAAATCAGGTAAGTAATGGACATCCAGTGGGTTTTAAGTTCACACTTCACACAGCAAAGCAGTGCATCACATCACTTCATCTCTACAATTCAGCACTCAGTGGGAAATACATATATATATATGACCGTCACCCATTTTCTGACCTGGCATTCACACAAGAGAGGAGGATGGAGATTGATTGGACTACTCACATTCTCTCACAAACAATCTTACTGTCCCACGATTCCCTGCTTCTGATTGAGTCAGCATGCTCTTTCTCCCAAACTCACAGTGCCGTGCCTGTTTGCCGGCCTCACTTCCTCTTCACCGTCGCTCACACTTCCTCTGAGAACACCGTCCCAAAAACAACTCTTCCTTTGGTCGGTTTTTAGGCATGATTCTCGGCACTTGTTTATAGTCTGCTTTCGTGTTGCTTAATGGCAGGCACTTGTTTGTTTTACCCTTCGCCGCATTGCTATGCGCGCGCAGTGCATTATGAGAGTAAAAGTCCCGGATTTCCGACCTTGAGAATACCAGAATATAAACGTTACAGTTAAGCTAACCTCAGGTTAAATTAGCTAGCTAACTCGCTCAGGTAAAGGCTATGAAATTATTCGACATGGTGGTCAAAAGTCGTGAACTTGTGCTGATAATTGACTCACCCCATGTCATCCAAGATGTCCATGTCATTCTTTCTTCAGTTGAAAAGAAATTAAGGTTTTTGATGAAAACATTACAGGATTTTTCTCGATATAATGGACTTCAGTGGTAACCAAACGGTTCAAGGTCCAAAAGACACTTTCAGTACAAACTGTAAACTGTTCAAAGGGCTTTAAAGGGCATATTGCAGGTTAGAGGACCCAACGAGTCAATGCATAGAAAAATAATGTAGGAACTAGATTTTCTTTAAAATATACTTATAAATATGCTACAGAAACTACTGGAATCGTTTTTTAAAGAAAATTTTACTTCCGCATCTGAAAATGGGCATGGCGGGCGTGACACAACAAGCGGTCGATTCACACAACAGGAAAACAATGGATCGCAATGACATTTCGTTTTTACAAGCAGGAAATCGCAAAAACGTTTTTACAAGCAGTCCAAGAAACGCTCACTTTATCTACAAAATTAGTGCCCTTATGTTATTTTAAAACATTTTAAATCCTGCATTAACTTTTCATATGGTATTTCATACAAGGTTATCTATACATTTTGATTTTTTTTACCTGTAATATGCTCTTTAAAGTGTGTATGTCAGGTTAAAAAATTTAACCAGAGTGGGGAGTTGGTCAGGAGTCTTGGTAAGTATAGGCATAACTAGAGGTGGAACGGTACATGTTTTCATATTGAACCGAAACGTACGGGCGTCACGGTTCGGTGCATGAATATACACGGAGGATAGGGTTGAAATAAATAAAACTCGCGAGCAAATTAATTAATGCGGAACTACTGTTAGATACGCGGTAGAGATGCGCGGTAGCCTATGATTCATAATAGGTCAGTGTGAAGAGGTTCAGTGTGTGTGGAAAGAAGACAGGGTCGGCGTGACCGGGACTCGTGTTATTCAGAAAAACAAAAAAGAAACGAGGCGCACAGTAGCGCATTCGCCACCGTAAACAAAACACGCGATCCAGCACTTGCTGCTAGTGATGGGCGATACCACAAATTTCTGTATCGATCCGATACCAAGTATATACAGGGCCAGTATCGCCGATATCGATACCGATACCGATACTTTTTCATTTTAAAAGCATTCATTTGAACTTGTATGCACTTTGCTGTGCTAGAGTAGTGTGTCATGATGAGGCGAATGTATCATTAATTAATATGCTAAATCTGAACACATTTTCATGACTACTAGGCCTAAATATTTTGTGATTTGTGCTCTCAACTCCCCTTTAATTAGTCAGTGACTTTTACAAAACTACCCTAATTATAGTACTAGTCTACTAGTACTAGCCTACTGTTCAAAAGTTTGGGGTCTGTAAGATTTTTATTTCTCATAGTAAAAACTGTAATATTACAATTTAACAATTTAACATAGGCTATCTGTTTTCTATGCTATAGTAAACTGTAATTTATTCATGTAATAAAAGCTGAATTTTCGGCATCATTACTCCAGTCATGATGATAATTCATTTGAATATGCTGATTTGCTGCTCAGGAAACATTTCTTATTATTATCAATGTTGAAAACAGTTTCATATTTTGTTGGAAACCATGATACATTTCATGCAGAATTATTTGATGAACAAAGTTGAAAGAACAGCATTTATATATATTTTTTTTAAACAGTGTAAAACCCTTGACTGTCACTTTTGATCAATTTAATGCATCAATCCTTGTTGAATAAAAATATTAATTTCATAAAGATCTTACTGACGTCAACATTTTAAACCGCTATGTACAGTTTTGGTTTGTTTATTGCGAAATAACTCCCGATTGTTTCTCTGTCATCTAAGCAAGGCTTCGTTTCCCAAACGCACTGGGCCTGTGAGCTCAGCGAAGCACCAGCATCAAACCCTCTCTGTGATTGATTGGTTTCGTCTTGTATACAGATGACTAGGAGAAAAGGTTATATCCTACACAATTACCCGCTAACATTCGCTTATTTTTCCACTTAGAAGCTTATTTTATGCACTGAATTGCATGCTAAATTAATAAAAAATTACTGGTAAAAAATAATACACATTTGGATCGATATTTTTATGTGAGGATCGATCCTTTTCGATACCACGTCAGTATCGAAGTATCGATACTTCAGGATCGATCCGCCCATCACTACTTGCTGCTCTGTCTCGGTTGCAGTAGCCGCGTGCGAAGTCCCAGTACAACTCTCTCTCTCTCTCTCTCATTCCCACCGGTTACATTTTACCGGAGGCTGAAACATATTTCACATAATCAGTACGCTATATAACCTAAACATGTAGTTGTTAACAAAATACATAACGCATAGTATTTGATAATATAATAGCCTAATATACAAATTTGTTTAGAGAGTAACAGGCTATATCACATTCAAAACATAGGACACGAGCGTAGGCTGTACTATGCCCGTATAATGTGAGGCAATCTTTTCAAATATAGTTCGGAAAATTCATATGAGCTCTATATGATCAGAAAATGAATTATAACAACTTACTCCGAAATGAAATCCTCGGCGGGGTCAACGCGTTCTTCAAAATGCAGCCGTTCGTGGTCCCGAAGTTGCAGGAATCTTCCTCAGAGGAAAAGGTGAATTCTTCCTCGCTGTCCAGAATCATCTGAAGGACCTCTTCAGCAGAGTAGCGTGCCATCCTCAAAACGCGATGAACTATCAGTGAATCTGATGAAGAAACTTGTGTTTCTATGCCACTGATCGGTGGGCGTATGCTCTGCATAACATTAGATGCCCCATTTTACCATGTGAAAAGCGCTGGGGCGTGGCGGTCTAGCTAATTAAAGATAATGAACTGAGAACGAAAAAACTGCCTCTCCTTGGTTTTAAACGGATTACATAAACTGGAAATATTTATTTTTTTAATAAATTACTTCATTTAAAAGAAGAGAACACAAGCTTTAAAAAGACATATGTCTCGTGTCTTGTGACAAGTATTGAGTGACTAACAGTGTATTTTTCGGACGCGTTTTAGAATGGACTTCATTGAAAGAGAGAAACGCAGAACGCGCATCATGTTTATTATTGTTTATTTGGCGAAAAACACAACACTTTGTTTTTATTGTGAGATTCCACAAAAAATACACACTTCACAGGATCGAATGATGTATAACACTTATATGTAAGATCAAAATCAACAGAGTAATTTGAGTCTTTTTTGCACTGTTTACGATATTTGTGCTTATATCGCGGCGCAGATACGGCTTCGAACCCGAGAGGGTTACACTGTCTAAGGCAAGCCAGCAGTGACTGCACGCACTCGCTCGTAAGCTGCACGGACATGGCAACCGACTCGATATCTATACCAAGAAAAGAGATCCGAAAGAAAACCGTAGGAACAGTCTGTGTTGAGGGAGAATGGAGACATGAAAGTAGGCGTCCTTCAGGACGATTGCTGCAAAACCGCTGCAAAAAAAATTGGCCGCCACCCACCGGTTTTCGGCTCATTGAAGTACGGGCTGTAGAAGTCAGACCTAATATCGGCTGGAGGGACAATCTTGATCACACACTTCCCCAGCAGGGTAGCAGAGGACAGAGGAGGATGAGGAGTTCACAGTCCGGGGGTGGCACACCGTGTTGTTCGAGAACTCTTTGTGCTCAGGGATGGACATTTTACTTCTTTCTTTAACCAAATTAGGGTAAGTGGAGAACAAAAGCACCCATCCCACCTTGGCCCCTTCCTCCCAGCCCAAGCAGCAGCCTTCAGCCGGGCCCGGTCATGGAGGAAGCCGCAAGAAGGCGCCTGCCAAGCCTACTGGATGGAGGCAGCAGTGGGTCGGCGGGGCAGGATGTGTTTAATGGCCTCAGTCTGTTTCTGAGCAGTCGAGAACTGTTGGCTGAAGTCGCCTGGAGAGCAAGGTCAATGGTGGCGTGCAGCTCATCAAAGAGCCCTGGGTCTGTCCTACCCTCGTGCATGTCTCTGAGCATCTGGGTCTGGTAAACCTGCAGAGTGGCCATAGCATGCTGAGTGGCCATAGCATGCAGCGAAGCAGCTGCCTGTCCCGCCGCTCTGTAGGACTTCGCCACTAATGTAGACGAGTACCTACAGGCTTTGGATGGGTGCTTAGGCTCACTGCGAGAAGAAGCACTCTGAGGACACAGTTGCATCGCAACAGAGTATTCAACTGGTGGGAGCCCAGTGAACCCCTGGGCAGCTGCTCTCTCGAGGGCAGGAATGGGCACAGATAAGCAGGAAGTGTGCCCTCGAGGGGAGATCGCCATCACACCAACACCGAAGAATCTCGCTCGTCTGTAAAAAGCTGACAATTCAGAGATGGCTTGTAGAGCGAAGGACCTTTCTATACCCACAAGGTGGTGCGGAGTTGCGACATGCAAATTGCGCAAACCCATGGCATTTCTTTGCCATTGAGTCATTTTGTAATACTGAAAGCTGATAGGCTTTCTCAGCGAAACCCCATTCGTCGCCACCCAATGGAACTCGGAGTGACAACGAAAGGGAACCACCTTGTCAAAGCCTAACAGCTAATTTAAGCTCTCATCTTTGAGTTTAAAAAAAACCTCTCGTTGGGCTCTCGCATCGGAATTTGAGGAAGTGGGGGAAGTGACGTATGCTATAAAGCAGTTGAATTTTGTAGTTATTTTTGTGCTCTGGTTCCTACCCGCTCCCAAAGTTACAGAGTGCCAGTAAAGCGATACAGACCACGTCAGGCCATGGCAGACCTGTCATTCAACCTACTGTAAGTCGATGAACCATCTCAAGGGTTTTGGAAAAATATTATAAGGTTGTAGAATATAATATATAATAGGTTGAAAAAAACAACATACAGTAGTGCTGCTTTAAGGCATCAGGAGTCGTAACGATAAGAACGGTCTAGGACGGGATTCTCCCACTCATAAGTTCAACATCAATAATCAATCATGAGTGTGTAATGGTCTGTATTGGATAAATGAGAGCAGCCTGTGGGCTGATATCATAAGAATGAAATAATCCAACTGTCAGGCCCCGGATGATCACGTGTGCAAAATCTGTTTCAAATAAACGATGAAACTGATTTTGGATCATGCTTGAAATGCAATGAATGCAATTGATGCAGATGAATGCAACTGATGCAGATTAATGCTGAGTACTCTTGTTTATGGGGTTGTTGTTCAAATAATATACCCATATGCTTTCCTTGGCAAACACCACTAACAAATTATTTTGGAGTTGTAAGTGTTTACAGAAGCCAGTAGATGGTGTCATTGGACTGTTTTGCTGTGGTGATGAACATCTTTCTATTTATTCCAAATATAGTAATACCAAATTGGGAAGGATGATGCAAAGGGAATAAACAATGTATCAAGCAAAGCATAAAGTGCATATGTGCAAGCTGATGATGATTTTTTGTCTTTGTGCAAACAAATATAGATACAACAAACCTATGTAGATGAGGACAGAAGCAACAGTGAGCACAGTTTATCTCTGAAGTGACGAATGGACGCAATGTCAAGTTGTTCAAGTTTATTTTTTTATATCAGAAAACATTAAGTCTAGCACTGATCTGATCTTAAAGTTGAATTTAGGAAGTCCATTATCAGCCAAAGATAGTTCCAAAGTAATATCTGTATGGCAGGAATATAACTAATGTGTTAGTTAGCTTATTTTATTCAGTTAAGTAAAAACAATGAATTTGTTAGGTAGCAATTACAATTTTTGTTCACAATGAACAATATAAGGATAATATTACAATATTAGGATTATTTATGAAAGTTTTACATGTTACTGAAAAGTTGCCGTGAAACCTTTGCAATTGTCTATGTTGACAGAAAACATTGGAAAGGCTGGATCAGTCATCACAGAAATGTCATCATATTATATTAGCTGCTTCTCTAGTGCCTAATAAAAATGCACAAGAATCATAGGCCTGTAAAATGCAAGCATTTTCAATGAAATACTTAGGAAGTAAAATGGGTTGCAAATGCCTTTTCATGGTAACTTTAAATGAAAAGTTTCTGATTATGGAGTTTGAAGCAGAAGAATGGACATATAGGCTATAGTTCAAATGCTTGAATGTTGTCCTTTCCTGAAACGATATTGGTGAAGTCAGGCATCTCTTAATACCTTAAACTCTGTGTACAGCAGCGTGTGATTGTGTCTGTAGTACCGTATCGCGTTCCGGATTAGACAACCCTGTTGAGACAGATAGAGGGAACATTGTGAACTGCTCAGAATCTACTTGTCAAATCATTCGACATCTGCCCAGCTGAACTCTCAACTGATTACACAGTCAGTATTTCACTTGTGATAATAAGCACCACTCATATTTTAGCCTCCATGTACATACAGGTGTGATATGTCCAAACTGTGAGATTGTATTCTGCTGCTCTTCATCATCAGCTCGCAAATCAGTCTCTAAAAGCATCAGGGGACAACATTTCCTCTCTTAAAATTTCAATTCCAGCATCCTCAGATTTGTCTGGTTCCTGTGTGTTGGCTTACTCTGTTTGACCTTCAGGGATGCAACGTTTTTTGTTTTGGGTTTTTAAATTTTTAAAGATCTGCTCTAACATTTTCATCTAGCATTGTGTCCCATCCAGCACTGGTGTGGTTTACTGATCTCTCTTCCAGTGTAAACAGACAAACCAATGGAAGAAAGTTTTCATAATGTTAAACTTTCATAAAGAAACATTTCTGTAATAATGTATGTTTATTTTCCAGAACTGACAAAAGGATCACAAAATTGGATGACAAATTGATTCTTTCCCAGATAGCATGGTAACATTAAGTCAATGTTGAGTTTTGATCCAAACCATCATTTTGGTTGAGATTAACATTTCAATGTTCAAAGTGTGTTGGATCAGCATTGAAATGTTGATGAAAGCCAACAGCACACGTGGGTGGAGACAGTGACATTGAACTAACTGTGATTTGTAGTTGATAAGCAGATCATTCAGGCATGTATCTCTGCAGTACACTAGTGGGCGTTTCTCAGTCAGTGGGGCTTTTAAACCACAATGGGCATTTTCAACCGCTTTACCCGATTTGCTCAAATCCACTGGTGGCTTGGTTTAGTGGTGTGCCTTCATAATTTTAGCATGTCTGTTGAAAAATTATTGAAAAACATTTGTTGTAGTTTGAAATTGGCCACTAGTTGGTAAACGACCATTTTTGTTTTGCATGCGCACTTCTCATTAGTCTAATGCTTCCTCATTAGAGTGAAAACAGGTGCATCCAATACAGACCTCTTGTTTGTTGAATCACCTGACATACTTACATGACTTCTCTAGGACAGTTTCAAACAATGGTGCATCTACCTTATTTCTCTGTTTTGTGTGCTTATTTGTGTTTTATTTGTGTTGTTACCATAATTATTACATTCAAAAGTTATTTTGTTTGAATAAAGTATATATTTTTCTACATTCTTAAAACATGCATCTTGCTTTAGTAAAGTTTATAATGAATTTCCTGAATAAAGTTCTAACGTCATTTAACAGATTTCTTCAAGTCTAGGACACATGAACATGAGCAAGAATGTTACAATACAAACATAGCCCATGTCTTGCATCCATCAGTGCTTGCATGCAGAGCACATTGCTCCTTTAGTAGGAGGAAAGGCAGATGAAGATGGACAGTAAAATATAAAAAAAAGAGAAGCACCCTCCTGCTAATGCTGATATTGATTATACACTGAGTTGTTGTCGACAGCATCATCTGACCTGGGACTTGATGATATTCTGCATCTTATCACTGCTTAATCAGGTAATCATTCATATTCCTGAATCTGTATAAAATTTGAGAAATGTAACGGATTTCCATTCAGTTAAACTGGTTTCCACTGAAACACAATAACAAAAAACATCTTGTGTTTATTGAGAAAGTGACTGACATTTATTTTTTCATATTTAAAGAAAATAAGGTGAATCTTCAGCTTTAATAGGATAGTTCAGCATGAAATGAAAATTATGTCATCATTTATTAACCCTCAAGTTGTCCAAACCTGTATGAATGTCTTTCTTTGGTGAAGGATGTTGTAACCAGACGTGATGGTTGATGGTAGCCATTGACTTTCAAATTTTTTTTACCTACTATGGAAATCAATGGCCGCCATCAACTTTCTGGTTACCAACATTCTTTGAAATATCTTATTTTGTGTTCAGCAGAAGAAAGAAACTCATACAGAGCAACACACAAACGGAAAAACTTGAGGGTGAGAAAATGGCAGAATGTTCTTTAAGGGCTGAACTCTCCCTTTAAAGGTGCTGTATGCGATTTTTAGCGGCCTCTAGCGGTGATGTTTCAGAATGCAACAAGAGCGCTCCTGCTCGTGTGCGTGCTAGATCTCAAGAGTGAGCAGTCACTACCGGCCACACGGAGACTTTCAACGCAATGGAGAAATAATCACACAACATGCTGGAAACTAATGTAAACTCCCACTGCAGGTACAATAATAGTCTACTTTTATCAGCTTGACGTTGAACTAATGCTCTGTGCTCGTACCATAATGTTACAATAAACTGCATTTAGCCGACATGTGATGTTATAAGCCATTTCACTAACTATTTTCATGTATCTTTCACAATCAGCAATGTCAACAAAGGTGAATGTATAATATGATGACGAAAACGGTTAGTGAATTAAACTGAACAGTTTCAGTGTATCAGTAAGATCGTAGGAAGTGACATTACTGTACTGAACGTGTCTGGAAATGTGTATAAACAATATGATAGTAGTGGATAAGTGAGGTTAGTCAGTAGATCTAGTAAATAAAATAAGTTACATCCTAAAGCATCGACTTTTATCCTGGAACATTCTTTTGTATTCATGTCATGTTTCATGTAGTTTACCTTGCTATTTCACTGGAGTTTACTATGTTGATCCGCGTTTTTGTCCGGAGTCTGAATCAGATTCACGTTTTTGCCTGACGAGCTTGGGCAGATAAAACTTTTTTGTTTTTTATATTTATGTGGAGTTTGTGTTGGAGTCTGTGTTGTGCTGGAGGCAGGACGTTTTGGGCTGTTATCAGACTCCATGTCGTCAGGTGAAGTGTGGTTGGTCCTATGGTTGAATGTATAGAGACTGGATAGAGACATGGTTGACTGGACATCACATCTGGATTTCGCAGGAAATCCGACCTGGAGACCTCACTTATAAATATGAATATTGGCCTACAGAGGTACTAGCAAAACCCGAAAAGTGGTTCATTGCAATGTGGGTTTACAACCCCTTCAAACACAGGCAATAAAAAATGATTCATTTTATAAAAAAAGTTACATATAGAACCTTAAAAGAAATGTTCATTGATAAACTTGTTACTTGAAAAGTAGTTTGACAGAAAATGAACTGAGATGTAGTTGATGGCTATAGGTGTTCCCTATCGTAGTCACTTCGAGTTACGTCAGAAGTGACGGAGATTGGGGGTTTCGCATAGAAAGCCAATCCTCTTCGAGTATTTAACAACGAGCCAATGGCATGCGAATGCCTTGGGGCTGCGGAATTTGCATAGCGTACTCCGCCCCACCCTGTGGGTATAAAAGGAGGAAGTAAACGCAACCGCAGTATGTTTTCGCTTCGGAGCCAAGAGCATTCTTCACTCCACAAGCCATTATCACTGATCAAAGCCTCTTCGAGACGAGCGTCCTCTCCAGTGTTGGTGTGACGGCGGTACCCAGCGGGATTCTGCATTGCCTGCGATCTGTGCAGCGGTCTGCCACACTTTGCGCTTCTCCCTGGTCGCCTCAGCGCTGCAGAGTGAATTTCCTCCTCTCCTAAAAGAGCTGCACGTGGCACGTCTTTTTAAAGATGAATCGCCCGTGTTCTTCTGGATGTGGTCGATTTCTGTCCTCCTCTGATGGTCACGATCGCTGCTTTGTATGTCTGGGTCTTCGTCATGCAAAAGCAGCCCTCGTGGATGAGTCATGTTCCTTTTGTGGGAATATGACCATCTCAACACTGAGATGGAGACTCAATGATCTTACTGTGAGAGTCCCCGCCACCGTTACCCGATCTGCTTCCTCTACCCGGGGAAGCTCGTTGGTCGCGGCCAGGGTGATCTGTCGGTGACAGTGTGGCATAATGCCCCGACGCTAGCTCCTCGGGCCACACCCACCGCAACAGTGTTGCAGCCAGCGAGCGCTGGGGCGTTGCAGACGTCTGCCTCTTCGCAGGCACCCTCTGCTTCGCTCGGCGCTCCAGAGGATGATGTGATGTCGATCACAGCATCACAAGGTGGGCTCGATTCCTCGGGTGAAGATACGGCGGCGTTGCCTCCTCGGGAGTGCCGGCGCTGCCTGTGTCTGATCCTGAGATGACGGCCATGCTTTCTCGGGCCGCTGTGAGTATTGGGCTGGAGTGGAACCCTCCGCCCCACCCCGATCACTCACGGATGGATGAATGGTTTTTGGGCAAAGCTGCCGCCGCAAGGCCACAGCCAACCCCAATACCATTCTTCCCCGAGTTGCATGCGGAGCTGACGAAGACATGGCAGGCTCCTTTGTCCTCCCGTGTCCGACCGTCAGCCCCCGCCTTTCCCCCTCGTGGACGCGGCTGCCCGTGGGTATGCGGGGTTGCCTCCGGTGGAGCGCTCTGTCTGCGATGCAACTGTGTCCGCAGAGCGCCTCCTCCCGGGGCCTCCCAAGCACCCGTCCAAAGCCTGTAGGTTCTCGTCGTCTATGGCGGCGCGCACCTATAGTGCAGCGGGACAGGCAGCCTCCGCCCTACATGCGATGAGCACTTTGCAGGTTTTCCAAGCCAAACTGCTCAGAGACATGTCCGAGGGCGGGACTGACCAGGGTTCGTTCGACGAACTTCGAGCCGCCACTGACCTCGCTCTCCGGGCGACCAAAGTGGCCGCTCGCTCCCTGGGTCAGGTGATGGCCACTAGCGTGGTCCGGGAGCGCCACCTATGGCTTAACCTGGCGGAAGTGCGCGAAGCCGAGCGGACTCGTCTGCTTGATGCCCCGCTTTCCCAGGTTGGCCTTTTCGGACGGTGCGGTTGAGGACTTTGCCCAGCAGTTCTCGACCGCGCAGAAGCAGACCGAGGCGATTAGACACATCCTGCCCCGACGGCCAGCTGCTGCCTCCACCCAGCCGTCGGCGCAGCCGCCTCAGCCTGCTCGCCGCCGAGGACGCCCCCCTGCGGCCCCCCTCCCTCCGACACGGCCACAGCAGCAGCCTTCACCCAGGCCACGTCGTCGAGGTGACCGCAGAGGAGCGTCACAGCCCCCTCAGGATCCGCGCCCCGCTATGCGCCAGGCCAAGCGGCGTTCCTGAGACGGGCTGCTCAGTGTTGGCGTCGAGTCTTTCTCGGGAGGTGGTAGCAGGCCCCCTCCTTCCCCCGGTGGAGGGCCGGGGGGAGAATGCTTTGTTTTCCCGCTGCTCACCCACGGGTGGGCAGCACCCTAAATGGTTAAAGGAAGAGCTTGACATCATCACTGAGCACACAGTCGCCAGACCCTCGACAGAACAGACCCCCGTGGAACGCTGGTCCTTCCCTGGTTTCGACTGTCGAGGAGCAGAGCTCGAACTACGCACCCGCCCGGGTTAACCCCTGGGCGCATGCCTGTCGCTCTGCCTCGGCTGCCCCTCCGGGGGGCAGTCTGTGTCTCGCATGACCCCGCTGGTTCAGTTCCTGGGAGCCTGGTTCAGAGCTCCCCGACCTGTCCCGCTGGGTCATCAGAACGATCAGATTCGGCTATGCGATTCAGTTCGCACGGTCTCCTCCCCGTTTCAGGGAGTTCGCTCGAGCTTTGGTCGGTGGCAATGCCCCGGTCATGAGAGCGGAGATTGTGACCCTGCTGGCGAAGGGTGCAATCGAGACAGTCCCTCCAGCCGAGGTGAGGTCCGGCTTCTACAGCCCTTACTTCATTCGTCCCAAAAAGACCGGTGGGTTACGACCGATCCTGGATCTACGCGTCTTGAACCGCACCCTTCATCGGATGCCGTTCAAGATGCTCACGGCCAAACGCATTTCGAATGCGTGCAGCCACAGGATTGGTTTGCAGCGGATCGACCTGAAGGACGCGTACTTCATGTCTCCATATTGCCTCGACACAGACCGTTTCTTCGGTTCTCTTTCGAAGGCCAGGCATATGGATACGCAGTTCTCCCATTCGGGTTCAGCTCTGTCCCTCGCGTCTTCACGCGAAGATCGTCGAGAGCAGCCCTTGTTCCCCTTCGCGAACACGGGGTTCGCATCCTGAATTACCTCGACGACTGGCTACTTCTAGCACACTCTCGAGAGCGGCTCTGCGAACACAGAGACCTGGTGCTCCGGCACCTAGCCCGTTTGGGCCTTCGGGTGAACCGGGAGAAGAGCAAACTTTGCCCCGTGCAGAGGATCTCTTTTCTCGGCGTGGAGATAGACTCGGTCGCCATGTCCGCGCAGCTTACGAGCGAGCGCGCACACTCACTGCTGACTTGTCTTCGACAGTTCGAGGGCAAGAGCGCGGTCCCACTGAAACTTTTCAGAGGCTCCTGGGGCATATGGCACCCGCAGCCGCGACTACGCCGCTCGGACTGCTTCATATGAGACCGCTTCAGCTGTGGCTTCGCGATCGAGTCCCGAGGTGGGCATGGCATCGCGGCTCGCTCCGAGTTCCAGTGACTCCAGCGTGCCGCCGAACCTTCTTCCCGTGGTCGAACCTCAGCTTTCTACGGACTGGTGTTCCGCTTCAGCGAGTTTCCAGGCATCTTGTCGTCTCCACAGATGCGTCTACCACGGGTTGGGGTGCCATGTGCAATGGGCATGCAGCCGCGGGCTCCTGGACAGGACCCCAGCGCCTCATGCACATCAATTGCCTCGAGCTGCTGGCAGTACGCCTGGCCCTGCACCGCTTTCGAGCACTGCTCAGGGGTCAACACGTACTTGTCCATTCAGACAATACCGCCACAGTAGCATACATCAACCACCAGGGTGGTCTACGCTCACGTCGGATGTCGCAGCTCGCCCGCCACCTCCTGCTATGGAGTCAGAAGCACCTGAGGTCCCTTCGTGCTGTGTACATTCCAGGAGATCGGAACCTGGCAGCCGACGAGCTGTCACGAGTCCGCCCTATCTCCGGCGAATGGAGACTCCATCCCCAGTCGGTCCAGCTCATCTGGGACCAGTTCGGGGAGGCACAGATAGACCTGTTCGCCTCCCGGGACTCATCCCACTGCGCCCAGTTTTATTCCCTGTCCGGGGGTACGCTCGGCACAGATGCACTGGCGCACAGCTGGCCGCGGGGCCCACGCAAATATGCGTTTCCCCCAGTGAGCCTCCTTGCACGGGTGTTGTGCAAGATCAAGGAGGACGAGGAGCAGGTCTTGCTGGTAGCCCCTTATTGGCCCACCAAGACGTGGTTCTCCGAACTCATGCTCCTCGCGACAGCACCTCCTTGGCCTATTCCTCTGAGACAAGACCTACCCACTCAGAGACGGGGCACTCTATGGCACCCTCGTCCCGACCTCTGGAGGCTGCACGTGTGGCTCCTGGACGGGACGAGGCAGGTTTGAGTTCGCTACCACCTGCGGTGGCGGCAACCATCACTTCCGCTAGGGCGTCATCTACCAGACGCCTCTATGCGTTGAAGTGGAACCTCTTCGTCAGCTGGTGCTCTTCTCGCGGAGAAGACCCCCGGATATGCCCGATCAGTGTCGTGCTGTCTTTCCTGCAGGAAGGGTTGGAGCGTAGGCTGTCGCCCTCCACCCTCAAAGTCTACGTCGCGGCCATTGCCGCTTCTCACGTTGCAGTAGACGGTAAGTCCATCGGCAAGCACGACCTGGTCATCAGGTTCCTGAGGGGAGCGAGGCGACTAAATCCGCCTCGTCCTCCCCTCGTGCCCTCTGGGACCTCGCAGTTGTTTTAAATGCTCTGCAGAGGCCTCCCTTTGAGCCTTTACAATCAGTTGAGTTAAAGTTTCTGTCTATGAAGACGGCACTCCTGGTTGCATTGGCCTCCATCAAGAGGGTAGGGGACCTGCAGGCATTTTCCGTTGACGAAGCGTGCCTGGAGTTCGGGCCGGCTTACTCTCACGTGATCTTGAGACCCCGGCCGGGATATGTGCCCAAGGTTCCCACCACTCCCTTCCGGGATCAGGTGGTGACCCTGCAAGCGCTGCCCCTGGAGGAGGCAGACCCAGCCTTGACACTGCTCTGTCCAGTACGTGCACTCCGCACTTACGTTGACAGAACGCGGTGCTTCAGGACCTCAGAACAGCTCTTTGTCTGTCATGGGGGGAGCCAGAAGGGAAGGGCTCTCTCGAAACAACGGCTGTCTCACTGGTTAGTGGACGCCATTGTTTTGTCTTACCAGCAGCAAGGCCGACCGTGCCCCCTTGGTGTGACGGCCCACTCCACTAGGAGTGTGGCTTCCTCTTGGGCTCTAGCGCATGGCGCCTCGCTGAACAGACATCTGCAGAGCTGCAGGCTGGGCGACACCTAACACCTTCGCCAGATTCTATAATCTGCGAATTGAGCCGGTGTCCTCTCACGTACTCGCTTCCGCCAGTACTGGACCCGCTTAGTGTCTTCGCTTGCTCGCCACTCCACTCTCCGACTGGATGAGTGCGATATTCCTCAGTTGAGCCTTCCGTGAAGCCCTGAGTCCTCCAGCACTCATGATGCGGGCACCACTGCGCTGCTATGGTGCCGGCTAGGTGCATCCATGTGCACGGTTCCCTACGGCAACTGTCTCATGTGTATTATCCACTGTAAGCCTCCCTGAGCATGTGTCTTCCCTTGGCAAGCCATCTGCCACCCCTGGAGCTAAGTTCTTGCCACCTGCGGTTGGCGCTCCAGTAATCTCCATGTGGTTCCCTTCGACCACATGTGTTCCGTAAGTCCTCCTTCGGTAGGCATTGGTAGCATGTTCCACCCGGGATATGCTTCCCAGTGTACCTTGGTATTCCTGTGTAAAGAAGGAACTCCTGGTTATTATTGTTCAGGAGTCCAGTCTTTCGCAGGGCACTGGAAGACAGCTTGAAGTTGGCGTGATGGCACTGACCCCCAATCTCCGTCACTTCTGACGTAACTCGAAGTGACTACGATAGGGAACGTCTCGGTTACTAGTGTAACCCTCGTTCCCTGAGTAGGGAACGGAGACGTTACGTCTCCTTGCCACTTCTGCTGTACCGCTGGGTAGACGGCTAGTTCAGTCTTGGCTCCTCAGCGAAGACATACTGCGGTTGCGTTTACTTCCTCCTTTTATACCCACAGGGTGGAGCGGAGTACGCTAGGCAAATTCCGCAGCCCCAAGGCATTCGCATGCCATTGGCTCGTTGTTAAATACTCGAAGAGGATTGGCTTTCTATGCGAAACCCACAATCTCCGTCACTTCTGACGTAGCGTCTCCGTTCCCTACTCAGGGAACGAGGGTTACACTAGTAACCGAGACGTTTTTTCATGAAGAGTTTAGCTCCAACACACCTGCCTGAAATTTCTCATTGATCCTGATGACCTTTATTATCTGACTGAGGTGTGTTTAATTAGGGCCACGTGTACACAAAGTCGGTTATTTAGCAAAACGAATATTTTTCCCCACTCCATTTTCAAAAATAACAACGTGCACACACTTGCATAAATACGCCGTTGAGCGCCATAACTATGCCAAACCTATTGGCAGCAATGTAGGGAGAAGAATAAAGCCATGCAAGCCAATCAGAATCCTCAGAATCGACAAGAGAGAAACTAAAACGCCGTTTCTCCTCAGTTGACACGAAACCGGCGTTTTCAGAAATCACCACTTTGGCCGGAGTTTTAAGAAATAATCGTTTTCTGTGATAAAAACAGGGTTTTTGTGTAAACGAGAGGCCAAACCTCAGGGAAATATCTGCGTTTTCCCTTCATGTAAATGGGGCCTAGGGCTGAAGATAGAAATGGACACACCTGCCAGTGCTTTCTTTTAATATCGAAGCATTAATAGATTTTAGAAAAAATAAATAAACAGAATTAAACAATACTATAATCATAGTTAGACTATTTTGTGCTCAGCAACTTTAAAAAATGTGAATCGTATTGTGTTTAGTATATTAACATTGTTCAATGTGATTGTATATATGACAACTGAATTCTTTTTCAGAATTCAGAGAACCCAAAGGAAAAGAGGCAGAAGTATAGTCTTGATGCAGGACAGATGTGTAAAAAGCCTGAACCGTTGGATCACCGGGACCAAGGCTGAAGTGCTTTTGTCTTATTTCTACCCCAATAATCTTTTAATGTATTTTTGTCATTGATTCAATAAAATAAATTGACTCAACTGCTGAAAAGGTGTCATTTATATTTTAAAAGGTTTTCGGCAAATTTTTAAATGGTCAAGAATTTGTTGACACACCATTGAAGTGTTTTAATAATGTTAACGTTTCAACATTAACTTGGTACTGTCACGGTGTGGTGCAGGCAGAAGAACAGGCAAAGTCCAGATTACAACGAATATCACCAGGGTGCGAAGCTACGGGGGAGCTAGGGGGGGCTCGGCTCCCCTTAATATGGCATGGGCTCCCCTGAAAACGATTCGTGAAATTTTGGGGGTCTCAAAACATATTCACAAAGTTTTATTTTGACGTGCAATTTCAGTATTATTTGTAAAATATCAAAAATATTTTTAATTTGTGCATGACGGCATTTTAAACCTAATTCACTTCAATAAAGATAACTATACATGCTATTCTTGTCATGAGCATCAAGGTATGGTGGCGCTGCAGTGCAAATTCCAATCATGTTTAATGCATGTTATCTCAAAGATTCGTAGAAAAAATATAAACGTTGGAGGCCATAGATCTGCGCAAGTCTTTGAAATCCATTCTGTGTTAAGGTAAGGCACATTATTCCCAATTATGTGTTGTGGCTGGGTTTGTTATAGGTCTGCTTGACTCTCGATGACTTAGGCCTAATTAAACGAAGGAATTGTGGTATTTTTCTGTAGCCAACGAGTAATTTAAACCTGGTTCAGGTGAACTCAAACACAGCCTATTTATAGACTATTTGTGGATGGCTGTTTGCTGTTTGACTTATCAATTTGTTTCAATACGGTGAATCCTGTATAGTGCTTGCATACATTTGTAGCTGTTATGTATCTTTGGAAGTCCTTGAAATTAATAGGTTTCATAGTGCCGCGCATTGCGCGTTCTGTCTGAAAGGCGCTTAAATCCTCTGCACGCGCAAGTGCACGACACACCCCCCCCAAAAAAAATAAAATAAAATTGGGCTCCCCCAAAGGACACGGTATAATTCGAACACTGAATATCACTTTTACTCACAATATCTTAGGCACGGATACAAGAAGACAGAAGCAAACACGGGATAACATCAACATCGACCGAACAAAGACTGAATCAAACAGAGGGAACGAAATACTAAAGAACTAAAGGAGGAATCAAACATAATTAGGTGGAAACAGGTGACACAGATGATGAAGACGATTGTACAAGTGGTTGATGAGGGAGTGAGTTCAGGTGTGTAAACAAGAGGGTCCTGGGAAGTGTAGTGAAGAAGACGTAGACAGAAAGGTGCAGATGGAGACTGTGACAGGTACATGGCAACATTGACATTCCTTTTTTTGAATTTTCAGTGTTTCAACTAAATGTATTCAGTATCAACATCACATTGTAACATTGATCAAACCATGTTACCAAAAATTATTCTTGTTAATTTAAGAGCTGATTCAACAGCAGTGATGTAGATTCAACATCATAGTGTAACGTTGATTGAACAATATTACCATTTATTATTTTTGTTAATTTCAATATTGAATCAGCATCAGTGATGTAGAATCTATCATAATGTAACGTTGATTCAATATTACCATTTATTATTTTTGGTAATTTCAATATTGTTTCAGCATCAGTGACATAGAATCAATCATAGTGTTAAGTTGATTCAATAGTATTACCATTGGTTTTATTTTATTTTTTAACATTATTTTAAGATTAATTGAGGGTGCAAAAGTGATGTTGAAAAAATATTACTTTGTAATGTTGAATCAATACTCAATTTTGGTAGAAATCTCAACATTGCTTGACCATTAACCGAGGGTACAAAAGTGACATTGGAACAATATAACTTTGTAATGTTGAAGCAATATGAACACCATTGATTTGTGTTTGAAATCTGAACATTATTTCAATATTAACTGAGGGTGCAAGAGTGATGCTAAATCAACATCACTTTCTAACATCATTTCAATGTAATCAGCGTTGATACATCAACACTGACTCAACATTGTTTCAATGGTTACATGCTATCTGGGTTAGTACAGCTGACTGAAAAAAATAGTTGTTTCACAAACAAACCTACAGTAGTCCTGGACTAAGATGTAGACTTGTAGTCAAGACCACCTAAACCGAGACCAAGACACTACCAAGACCAGTACGGTACCAGAGACCAAGTCAAGACCGGAGGGGAAAAACAGACTAGTGTTGTTGAAGCTAAGCAATAACTTGTAAGATTTTGTTTTGCATTGCCTGCCAATTTCAAAGTCTCCAAATGAATCCCTTCTGCAACTTTTAAAGTCTTTATTTAAGATATTGATTGTAATTAACATGATGAGAGGAATCAGGTGTACTAAGTTTAATTTTTCTAGATCAAAGGGTTCAAAAGTTATGTCAATGTTGATTTTTTAAATGCTATAGAGTTCAATGCTGTAGAGTTGGTCCTAGAGGCTCAAAAATTGGTCCAATTACTAAGCATTACCATCACTAGAAGTGTGCCAAATTTCATAATTTTCCTATGTACGGTTCATAGGGCTGCCATAGACTTCCATTTACGGAATAATAATAATTAGAAAACTAACAGATACAATAGGGGCCTTAGCCCCTTCAGGGCTTGGCCCCTAAATATAAGAGGCACCCACCTCCCTACCATGCTCTAAAAGGATTTAACATAACCAGTCACAACTTATCATAAGATTGTGGTTCACATCAAATGTCTTTAACATGTGCTAGGAGAGCACAATAAATCACAATAAATATCTCTTCATCAGGGAAGCTATGAAAGTGGGGAGCTGTAGATCCTAAGATCTAAGAGGTCATCATATTATAAGAATATCCTGCAAGTTTCAGAACTGAAAACGTCCTTGTTAGTCCAATAAAAGCTTTTATTGACACCAGTCTCAGCAAACAACTCATTTTGAAAAGTGGGGAAATATGATGTCAAAGATGATAAAACACCACCCCGCAGAAGAAGATCAACACCTACTTCAACACAGCCGGTTTAGCCCCGCCCACCGATTCGTGCATTACACACATAGCTAAATAACATACATGCCTACCTCGTGATAACAAACCAGATCAAGCTACCGAGCAATACAGAATATTGTGCAGCGCCTGGTTTTGGAAGACAGTCGCTGCATAAGCTTCCTGTGGATTCCAATTGGACTGCATGGATAAACTTTATTTTAATGACGCACTTGTTTTCCAGAGGTGATACTATTGCGCAACATCAAAGCGAAAACCATTGTGAAAGAGTTGATTAAATTTTGTTTAGCGTTTGGGGTTACCTCGTGTGATCCAGACTGATCAGGGAACAAATTTTAAATCTAAAGTGTTTGAGCAAGTGTTGAAAGGAATTTCTGTTAACCACGTAGTGTTGAGCGCATATCATCCGAAGTTGCAGGAGCTCTAGAGTGATTTCACCAGGCGCTTAAATCAATGATGCCGGCGCACTGTGTAGAGGCCAGGTAGGGACTGGGCTGATGATCTTTCTTTGCTTTAATTCATGATAAGGGAAACCGTTCAAGAATCAATGGGTTTTAGTCCTGCAGAGCTCATTTTTGGACATACGGTTCAGGGCCCTTTAAAACTACACTCACCGGCCACTTTATTAGGTACCCCATGCTAGTAACGGGTTCGACCCTTTTGCCTTCAGAACTGCCTCAATTCTTTGTGGCATAGATTCAAACAAGGTGCTGGAAGCATTCCTCAGGGAGTTTGGTCCATATTGACATGATGGCATCACACAGTTGCCGCAGATTTGTCGGCTGCACATCCATGATGCGAATCTCCCGTTCCACCACATCCCAAAGATGCTCTATTGGATTGAGATCTGGTGACTGTGGAGGCCATTTGAGTACAGCGAACTCTAGGGTTGTAACGGTATGAGATTTTCACGGTATGATAATCGTCTCAGAAAATATCACGGTTTCACGGTATACGATATTAAACTATCATTATTATAATCATCATCAGCTACAATGGCCCTTAAATTAATAAAAAATATATGTTTTTTGGTTGAACATGGTTTATTGTAACAAGTTTTTTTTAATAGAGTTATGAAATGTATATTTATTTCCTCAGAAATTCTGGGTTGTCTGAAATAACTGGTCTGGATTCTGTGATTGAATACAAAATGTATTTTTGAAAATGCAATCAGATAAAATGTAACAACTTTAGTTTGTTTACACAAGAGAGGTTTACTAAATTAAAACATGGACAAAAAAATTATACACAATAGTAATATATTTTAGTCATTATTTTAGTCCTAGACTAAACCAAACTTTTTTTACAGGTTGTACTGAACACCTATGAGTTTCATTCAGTGTATTTGATGATTATGCTTTTAAAAAACAATTATAAAGTGCACATTAAGTGTTCTCTGTCTGTATATGTTCATGTGTTCACGTCTTCACATAGTGGGTGAGACAGCTTTAACACTAGAACGGCCATAACGGTCATTTTGACCGTTTTGAATTTTATATCTACAATAACTTTGTTGAAAAAAATAATTAAATCCTGCTGGTACCTGACTTTTCCTAAAATTGTCTGTATTTTCATTTAAAATGCTTTTCATATAAATTAAGTTACGTAAACGTAAGGCAAAACAAAAAATGAACATATTTACCTTTTTCGGCCATAGACGGTCATATTGACCGCACTGAATTTCGCTGTATTTTTTTGTTAAATATTCCGCGGTTGATCGTGGTCTCTCTCAACTGTCAACAGAGGTCCGTCCGGTCACAGCGGTGTTTGCTATATAATAATTTCTACATTAGTTGTTGATCAGAAATAAAACCGGACTACAGGATGCCCTGGATATGCTTCAGAACTTGACGAGTGATGATTCGGATGCAGGGGAACAATCGGAGGTGGAAAGTGAAAGCGACGTTTCCTGGGTGCAAGTTAACATTTCCCTCCTCCATCAGACACGGCCGATCCAGATGATCCGTTCATGTCGGATGATCCTGCGAGGTCCGCTGCCCTGTCCTGCGCTGTTTGTTTTGCTGCATGGACTGTTCACTAGTTCTGCAAGTCCTATTATTATTATTAGCCTA